>JAPYZE010001158.1:0-65661 GCA_030522805.1 Leptomastidea abnormis | reverse complement strand
AAAAAAAAAAAAAAAAAAAAAAAAAAAAAAAAAAAAAAAAAAAAAAAAAAAAAAAAAAAAAAAAAAAAAAAAAAAAAAAAAAAAAAAAAAAAAAAAGTATAAACAATCATATACTCATCACAAAATAAAAACCTGCAAAAATCAGAATAAAATAAGCAAGTTTCATTAATTGCTCATTACCACATCTCCCAAGTATGTAACCCAAGTCTTAACAAAGAGTCGCATCCTTGACACAACAAATCTATATACCTATATATATCATAACGTAGAAAATCAAAAGTGTTAAGGTCCCAGGGCCCATATAGAGTATGGTATAGTAACAGCAGTATATAACATCAACATCCCTTCTTGGAAAAGCAAGCTCGCTATAGAGGCAGTGTGTATAGGTTCGTATAGAGAGGCTGAGATCGAAAGGAGAGAGCATAAGAGAACTTGCGCCCCTTTCGCGAACATAGGTATATACACAGCTCGAGCTTCGCAACGAGGTATAGTAAGAGAGAGAGAGAGAGAGAGATTCGCTTGGTCCGGGGCTTTCTCTAGCTGCTGGCGTATAGAGCAGCAGCCGCGCCCGGCTACAGATCGTGAGGGAGCAGCGTCCGTAGTGGTAGTAGTAGTAGTAGTAGTAGTAGGTGGAGGAGGCGGAAGTGAAATTTAATAAAATTCCATCCCCCCACCTAACTGTACGCGAGTGAGAGAGAGAGAGAGAGAGAGAGAAAGTCGCGTTCGCATGAGTCGAGCCTTGGCTGGGAGTAAAGGAGGGAGGCAAATTGTGTAGGTATATATACATATACAGGTAAGTGTGTGTGTGTGTGTGAGAGAGAAAAGCTGGGCTGCTGATGCTGATGCTATATACCCGCGCTGCAACGCCGGAAGAGTATGTACAGAGGCGTGTGGGGAGGGGGGGATGAAAAGGAGGAAGAGGCAGCAGAACAGCAGCGAAGCAGCACAGCCGGGAGAGCGGCTCAACGCGGCCGGGTCCACTGGCGGTCGTCATGGTGACGGCAGCAGCAGCAGCTTCCGCGAGCGCGGGCTTTTCTCTCTCACTCTCTCTTTTCAACCCTCCCTATACATATACTCTGCTCCACGTGACGTCAGCGCTCCATCGATCTGCGCGCACCCGGCGCCGGGCGCTTATCACGCTGCCAGAGAGAAACTCCCCCTAATACGAGAGAGAAAGAGAAAGAGAGAGAGAGAGAGAAGCATCGTGGCCGGGAGAGAAGCTGTGCGAGATGCTAACCTCAGGGCTGTAGCATATATAGGTAGGTACCAGTCTTGGGTAGGGATACACACCATTTGGAGTTTGTGAGAGTAAGTGAGAGAGAGAAAGAGAAAGATATAGCAGCAACCACTGGGAAATGGGGGAGTAAGGTGGAGAGAGGATGACGGGGGGAGGGGGGGAGGGAGGTATATACCTATATAGAGGCCCAGGCCTCGGAAGACGAGGGAAAATTAAGAAAGTGCATAAAAGGAAAATGGGAAATTAAGGTGGCCTTTTTTTTTCTTTTTGCTCTGTGCGCGCCAGCCCGCTGCTTGCCTTGCTTGCTCTTGGCTCCGCCCTTTACTTTCCTTTAGAACCTTTACGGGGGTGTCTCTCTCACACTTTTTCTCTCGTATATACTATATACCTCGAGGACGTCTAATCACGGGAGAGTTATGTCTCTCGCTTTTTTTTATTTTTTTTATTTTCACCTGTTCTTCTTTTTTCAAAGCGTTAAGATTTTGCTTCTCGCTTACTCTTTTCGCAAGCTTACCTATATACATACCTTTCTGTTGTTGGGATCGTTAGTGTTGCGTTCACGGCTTGATTTATTTGAGCTTTGAAATGCGTGAGAGGAGGAGAGAATGAAATTTGTTGTTTCTATATTGTTAAAATGTCTGAAATAATGGATTGAAAGGAAGGCGGAAATGTTTTTTTTAAGGTTTTTTATTATTGCTGAATTTAAACGTGGATTTGAAAATATGAATCTAGAGTGGAAAGAGCAATGAAAAAATATATAGTTTTTTCAAAATAATAAGTTATTAGTGTTTTTCTATTTAATCATTTTTTTCATATTTTTTTATAAATTTACCTCATTGTCAGTATTTGATTTTCATTTCTACTTTTTAAATTTGCTAGGATTGCAGTTTACAAATAAAATATTTATTCTTCGTATTAAACGTGAAGATGATTGTCTGACTCAGTTATAAAATAAAACAAACTTAAAATATAAGATAAAAATAAATTAATTATTTCTTAGTTTATCAACTGCACGAATGTTAATTTAAAATACACATTATAAACAAATATTTACATAAATTCATACAGTTTTTCAAATTCTTAAATCCAAACATATAATAAAATAAAAATATTTTATCCTTTTAAAAATTTCTAATTAAATATACTTACCATTATATATACAATCATTCTAAATAGAAATAAATTCAATTATCCAAGTTCATCCCTTTTACAACCATCCATTTTCCAATATCGTACCATAGTCTCCTCGAATCCTTTCTAATCAAGCGTACAACCTTATATACAGCAGCATCTACTTGACGTATAGACCCCCAAGAATTCTAGTCTAATCGAATCTAGCCAAAGATCAGAAGGAGAAAGGAGAATGAAGATCCAAGTCTAAAGTCTGTACGTTGGAGCGAGAGCAGATAGAACTAATCTCACTTGACTATATCTATACAAGTATACATATATATAAAACACACACATTCACCTGACAGAGGGTAAAGAATAGAGACCACACCTGAACCACAGGACCTTTACAAGTATATAGTACCTAGCCAGGTGTCCTAGCTTACAAAGACCTTCCCCCCCTCCCCCTCTTCACTCTCTTTCTATACAAAGAGTTACTGGAGCGAGATGAGTTTAAGGGTGGGATGGTTTGTTGGAAAGCGTAAAGCAAAGAGCAAAGTAGAAAAGACAAGCTTCTCTCACTGCAGTGTGTGTATATGTATGTATGTAGTATATATACGTAGGCGGAAACAAAGGTTATTCTAGCGCTGGCAAAGCACAATTTGTTTTCACGCTTGAACCACAAAAAAGTAGAGAGCAAGAAAGAGAGAAAGAGAAAGAGAGAGAGAATAGTGTGGAAGATATAGGAGTAACGAGTATAAGTAGCACTTGGTCCTTAATTAAATTCGGTCCAGGATGCTGCGGTTTATCTTCCGAGAAACCTTCCCCTCTTCTCCTTCTCTCTTTTTTTCTTTATTTTAAGATGAAAAAAAAAGGAGAGAGGGAGAAGTTGAAATGAGAAAAGTGTAATCGATTGCGGACTTTAGTTTTTTTTTTTTAGTTTGGTTGTGGATATAAATTGGTGAGGTAAGGGTTTTTCTTTTTGGTGATTTGGAAAATTTATTGGACTTTGTGAGATTAATTGATTTCGATTTTGTTCAATGATTGTAATTAGATAGGAAACAGTAGACGTATAGATATAGGTATTGATGCTTTTGAAAATTTTAGATTAACTTTGTCGTCAACAGGATTAAATTTGGAACAAAATTTAGAATTTATTAGGTGTATGTTTAGAATGAAAATATTTTATAAGAAGCTTATGAGAAATTAATGATAAATTTAGTTGTTAAATTTGTACGTAAGACAAGATCATACACATTGCAATTTTATTTGTATTGTAAAATTGTGAGTATATCGTAAAAATGAGATTGTTTTCCAATGAATTGACAATTTGTATATTTTCTATCTTTCTTTTTTCATACACACAGATACATACACTAGTTTTTATCAAGTAAATTGAAAAGTTCGTGTTTTATTTGTGATTCGACATACAGGTTTTATTTTATTGATTTTATTTTATTTTAATTTATCTCTACGAATTGAAAATCTTCAGTAAAAATGAGAGGTTTTGATCTCTACTGTCAATTATTGATTCTATTTGTCATTTGCAAATAACATTTTAAATAAAGGATTACATACATTTTTTTTTTATTTTTCTATTATATCGCAAATCAATAAATTATTTTCATATAAACCACTATTATATTTTAATAATGTAATAAAGCCTACATAAGCCGAAGACAAGTAATAACGTTCATATAATTAAATTACTACAAAATCAAGTACCCCCTTCATACCCTATTTTCCAAATCTCCCATACCTACAATCTTTCCTTCTCCCTATACTCAACTTAGATATATCTCTCAGACGATAGAATATAATCTTCAAATTTTTTGCATCACACTTACATACCTACACACATACACATACATAAAAAAAAAAATATCACAGTGCACGTGTCACTTCCAACTCCAAAGCGAAAGTCACACACGTGACCAGTCAACTGTACAAAGTATATATATATAAAGATACATTGAGAGCAAGAGACTCTAGTTTCCTTTCTCCCAGCTTCTCTCACAGCTGATCCTTTAGCTTCTAAAATCTATATATAGAGGTATACGTACAGAGATATGTTGAGGTCGGCGTCCGCAAGAGAAAGCGCCAGACAGTTCGTCGCCATTCGTACAACCTTTCTCACACACACACACACACGTACATATACCATCGTATCACCTCTATACTACTACCAATAAATACACCACCATAGATTTTCGGACCTCCAAAAACAAACGATGCGTGTATACCTATAGATCGTTTCACCCTCTATACTATCTCGTACATATCCAGAATCCTCCCACGCAACGTTGCCAATTTTCCGATATATCTAGCAAACGACTATACTTATTAATATATATAGATATATAAAATGAAAAAAGAGAGAAAGATGAGGACAAATCATTAGCCCGTTCGTTTATTCGCTGATCGTTGATTTTTAATTGCGGTCCAGTAGCATCAGCATCATATCAGTATATAGTATATATACCTATAACACATAATATCAATGCGGTGAATTGCGTTTCGCTGACTAGACTCTCTTTCTCTCTCTCTCTCTCTCTCTCTCTCTTTCTATGTCTTTCTCTCTTTTTTACCACTGAATGCACAATCCTCTCTCCCCCTTTGCTCTCATGCTCAGTCCTTCTCCCGATTATATTCCACCCCCCCCCCTTCTTTTACGTTCTCGCGCTCTCGCACTATATACTATATAATACGCGAGACCCTATATAATATCCTCCCCCTCGTCGGTCGAGTCTGCCCGGGCTTGCTGGAGCTCTCTCTCTCTCTCTCTCTCTCTCTCTCTCTCTCTCTCTCTCTTGGCGAATATAGTATATAGTATATAGTGGTTTTATATTATATACTATACTGTACGCTCGTTGCTCTCTGTAAGTTCAAGCGCGCGAGCCTTGCTTTTTTTTTATAATGAGGCCTCGGTACACATTGTTATAAGCTTCTGCTACTGCTACTGCTATATGTGTTTTTTTAGGTGATGGATATATATACTTGTACGTATATAGTTTTTGGGTTGAGAGAAAGATTCTTTATATATTATGGTGCACCATGCGCGCTTTGCATCTGCGCCAATTTTAAAGGATGAGAAGAAATTGGGGAATAAAATAAGGGGGGAAAAGGGAGAAAAAGAGAAGATTGGTAAAAAGGGATCGATAAGGGACAGATGAGTGATATTGCATGTATATATTTTTGAGAGTAAGTTTGAATGTTGTTTGCTTTTCATTATTTGAAAACGTGGTTGCATGTGTGGATGAGAACTTTTTCAATCATTTGAAATTTGAATGATGGTTTGGAGAAAAAAGAATAAGTTTGGGTGTGAATAACATTTTTAAAATGGAAAAAAAAATTGTTATATTGAGTATATTGAAAAAAAAAAATACGAAGAAGAAATTCAAGGGGATTTCATCGAATTCACATCGATTTCATCGATTACAATTAATTTCAAGCGATTTTAAATCGCGTGAAATCGCCAAACATTTCTTAGAATTGCGAAAAAAAAATTTCTAGAGAGCGATTTCGACCAATTTAACTCGATTTTTAACGTAAGAAATCTTGTGATAATGACAGACTTGTATTGTATATATATTATAACCCTTTTTTTGACACTATTGAGCGTATTTCAGGGTAAAACTCACATAATGGCTTCAATTGACTGATGACGAGAGTTGAACCCATGACCAATAGATTACAAAATTGTCATTTTGTCGACCAAGACATCTCAGGTTACCAACTAAGTAATTTTGAATAAAGTGATAACTAAAATATTATTAATAATATTGATACGAAAAATACACCTTTAATAATCGAAAAATTTTACATTAAAACAGAAAATTCCAACAAAAAAAGTATAAGCAATCACAGCAAACACAAAAAAAAAAAAAAAAAAACCAAAACAAAAAAAAATAAAGAAAAAAAATAAACCTCAACAAAAAAAAAAAAAAAAAAAAAAAAAAAAACCATAGACTCGCACTTGACGCACACTTTTCCGGCAAGTTCTCGGTCTTTCACGCCGGCTGGCTGCTGCTGGCTGCTGTTGGGATATGTAGCCGCTGGAGCGCGTAGTGATGGTGGTCGATTCACGCGAATCGATATCTTGCCGGCTGCACACACATGATGGGAATATATCTATGTATGCACGTGTGTGAAAGCGAGAGAGAGAGAGAGAGAGAGAGAGAGAGAGAGAGAGAGAAGGGGAGTTAAAGCTTAAAGCCCCGGAGGCCAGTATCACGCGGGGGAGAGATGCAAGAGAGAGAGAGAGAGAGAGAGAGAGAAAGATATAGTTATATGTATACATACGCACACGCATATAAGCTGTCCCGTCTGTGGTAGGCGGACAGCAATGAAGGGTGCGTAGATATATACATATACATATATATAGATATATGAGGAAGAGAGAGAACGTGTGGGACCACTGCCGCCGAAATTGGAAAGGCAATAATACCGGGGGGTGAGCAGAGCAGAGCAGAGCGCGGTGATGGTGAGCTTGCTTGCTTGCTAGCTGCTGCTGGCTGCTGCGCTGTTACTCCGCGGGGGTTGCCTAGGCGACCTGCCCGCCAGCATCTTTCTCGCTTCTCCTTTCTCCCTTTCTCTTTCTCTATCTAACTGTAGGTATATATCTACCATACTCTCTGTATTTGTATGTGTGTTATAAATATAGGTAGACTTATATACTTACACGCATACATACATACATACATACACACTGATCACGTACCCGCGCCTCTTCGCGATATTCTCGCCACGTTTTTTCCTCTTTCTCTTCCTTTCTCTCTCTTACTCATTCTTTTATCTTTTTCTTCGTCTCACACAAACTCTTTTCTTTTCTAAGTTTTTACCTTCCTTCTTACTCTCTCTCTCTCTTTTTTTCCTTTTTTTTCTCTATGTGCCTTTTATTCTTTCTTTTTTTTTTTACTTTATCTCGTTGACTTTTCGCTCGTCTTCGTGATGCTGTAAATAATGAATGTCAGAGAAAAAGGGTATGAAAGTTTCAATTTGGAAAAGTGTATTGAACGTTTTTTTTTTTTCGTTTTCGATTATTTAATAGGTATATACTTTACTTGACTGAAAAATTTTTACGATCGGTTAATCACGATAGTTTTTTTTTTTTTACTTATAGATACTTTTCTTATAGACTTTTAATAGTTTAGTCGTTACTTTTTTAGTAAATTTTACTTTTTTACTTTATTGTAAAATGTACTTTATTTTACATAGTAGGTATTTGATTTGCAAATTAAGTGAGCTTTAAACTTCTGTCGTGACTTGGATTTACGAGTGTTTAATAGTGCATAAAAGTTCTTTTTTTGACTTTTACAGTATTTATGTCTGTAAAGCAGTACTTTATTTTAACGAAATAAAAGCTTTTTTTATTTTAAAGATTATACTATTATAATAAAAAGTATATGTATTATACTTTCATAATTTTATTGATCTCTTGATGTATTTCATTCTATTGTATATAATGCTTAAAAAAAGATACTTATTTAATAATTTATTTTGAGTATTACCATAATTTTATTTATTTTCTTAATAAAAAAAAAAAATAATGTATACTCATTTTATAATAAAAGCATAATAAAAAAATTGAGAAAACGGAAAATTTAATATCACAGTCTCTGTAAGTCTCACATAAAATTCAAAAATCATCAATTTCAAAGCCAAGTGGAAGTATATACGTAAGCTTAAAACGTTCCTTCTCACATAGCACATATAAACTACTCATAGCAGGTATATTTATACTTTTAAGGCGAATCACGTGCTACTCCTAAAATCCCTAAAATACTAAAATTTAATTTTGAACATCGAGTCCAGAAAAGGGTCCAAGTATATGCACCTATAATATATATATATATCCAACTCTTTGAGATTCCAGCTGCACATCTCGCGATATGCCAACTCGTATATATGATACTATATACTATCGTATACCTACAAGCGTTTATATATCTCGTTCGCCCGAATTTTATCGATCGGTTGGATGCCACTTTCGCCTCTTTCCATTTATATTCAGTCGAGAGCACAGGCAACGAGTGCTTTTCTCTCTCTCTCCCAACCACTCTCCTCTCTTGCTACTATATACTCAAAAGCTCGCGGCAATTATTTGGTAAGCGGCTGTGAGCAACTTGCTATAGGTAAAGTTCGACTTCTCCTCCTCTTCATCTCTTTTTTTCCCCATTTCGATGGTCCACAATGGTAACGATGGGTACAACCATGGTATTTTACTTTATGAGGGGGCGGAAGAAAGAGGAAAGAAAGTTTAGTGAAAGGCTTGGATTTACGTGTTGTCAAATGTTTCGGGTATTAAGTTTTTATGATTCTTTTTTTTTTTTTTTTTATACGGTTGAGTGGAGATTTAAGGAAGCTTTATGATGCTAAGATGCTTGATTGGCTTGAATATTGTCCTTAACTTTTTGTTAAAAGTTTATTTTGTTTAGGAAGTACTTTGATTTTGTAGATTGTTCTTTTTTTTTAAAGAGTTCTTTTCAATTTTGGATGGGAGAGTTATCGTTATAGATTAACTCTTACAAGCGCATAAAATAATATTACCCAACATATTATAAATTATTAATAAACAGCTTCAAGTATCTCTTCAACAGAAGATCAACTATCTAATCCCACCAAATTCTCTTTATACTATAGCTGTTATGTAAACTAAGTAAATTCTAATCAACGAGAACCAACAAGCTTTGTAGGGATTCTACAATGTAAACAAGACCATTAATCGAATACATGACCGATATGTCTAATTCAACTGTACAAGTCGTTACAAATTCAGATCTCGTGAAATTTATTTTGGTAAGAATATTGATAAATTCAAGTATTAGTAAATTCAATTTTTGAATATAAGCAACAATAAATATATGGGACTTGATGTTTAACAGTTGGATTATGTAGTTGTTATTTCCTTGAATTCTAACTTATGCATTGTTCTATTATAGGTATAGCATCATCTATCATCTTGACTTTTGGTAAGAGCAGACGATTACTCATGCTTCGTTTTAAGCTATTTTGGTTAATCAAAGATCTTTGGGTTATTAGAATGACTAATGAACAACGATTATATACTTTCTATTGTCTAATGGATAAATTAGGGATGAGTAGGTAATTATAATTGTATAACTTGGATTAAATTCTTGTTGAGGTAATTGTAGTTTTTTATTGTTTAAAGTATAATATGTAAGGAGATTACGATTTTATTTTGATAGTTTAATAAATAAAATTGATTGATAACAAATTTATAAAAATACCAATAACCAGTTAAAAAAATTAAGAAGCTCTATTATTATTAAAAAAAGAAGAAGAAAATTAATTAAAAAAAAAAAAGAAAAGTTTAGTCTCACAACAAAGTGTAAGCTTATACGACAATAACTAAACTTTTCCTGACATATATACCTATACCCACGCAGAAAAAGAAAAAAAAGAAAAAAATAATTTTGTCTCCTTTTTTTTTGGTCTTTTTATTTCATTTCAAGCTTTTGCGGCAAAAGGAAATGAAAGGACATTAGTACAGGTGGCGGTGACTATCCCGAACTGTAACTATACTGAAAAGCCCAGAGAATCCACTCAGCCATTTCCCGTGAGCTTTCCGAGTTTCTCTCTCATTCTATTTCTCTCTCTCTCTTTCTCTTTCTCAGTCGAGAAGCCGCGTCGTCACGCTTCAACTTTAGCTGCTGAAGGGTCGCGAGAAACAGTAATTGAAGTTACTCTTTCTCTCACTCGAAACCTTATTTAATAACTTTACGTTAAAAAAAAAAAAAGTTACTATTCCACTCGTCCGTTTTACCTGCTACTCTACCATCATAAAATGTATTTCAGTTAAAATATAAATCTTTTTTTTCTTTCTTAATTGATCAAATCGTTAATTATCTACTCTTCTACTTAATATTCAAGTACCCCAAAAACTTTTAATAAGGTTTCAATAAAAATTACTTCTCAATCATTCTATGATTCTTCTTTGTCCTTCACAGAAAAAAAAGAGAGATTCATAAAGACACTCGTTTGACGTAACCAAGTACCACTGAAAACTTCAATAATACCCCTCTACTCTCTTCTCTTAAAGATTTTCTCCAGTAAAAGCAATAGATTTTCTCTCTCTCCAAAAAATCTACAGTCAACATAGTCTTTTTTTTTCTCTCTATAGCAGACTACGACACGATCAGCACTACGAAGCGCAAAAACGACCAAAGAGATATGGAAGGGGTGGAGATTGGTTGGTTGGAAGGCCATATAAAACGGTCCAGGCTGATGTAGAGGGGGAGAGAAAGACTAGCGGCGCGTTACCCTGGAATATTTTACGCCCGGCAAAATTTATGCACTCGTGTGCGTCGGACTTGAGCTCCGCCGGGACTAGCCTTTCGGTTGTTAGTGTGTGTATAGTATGTGTGTGTGTGTGTGTGTAGAGGAAAGGAGGGATGAGAGGGTAAAGGATGTGCAGTGAGCTTTTCAACTCTGAGCTTTCTGGACCCTGAGCCAAAAGTGCCGAGTCTCGAAGGGACTTGGTGTATACTTATGTGATGGTTACTTTTTTTTTTTTGAGAGGTAAAATTGGTGAATGTGTAATTTTTTTGGGATGATTGTATAATAGAGTGAGGATATTTAAATTGTATATTTATTGAAATTTGCATTTGATTGGAATATTAAAATATAATTATATCTTTAGGTATAATGGCTATAACACACATTGAATGGCGATCGTTTGCGAGCAATTCGTACCTTCATTAGTACAAAGTTTTGATTTCGCTTAACTTTACATATAAAGTGATATAATCTATTTTCGAATTTAACCCCATACCATCCTTTATATTATTTCTCTCTCTCTCCTATCTTAATTCAAGTAATATCTGAGCTTCGGTATTATCAAAACTTGATTTTAATTAATACTCAAAATTCCTTGTTAAACTATATAATAAGATTTAATCTGATAATATAAATTTAATTATTTACTTCTTTTTTGTTTGATTAATTTTGTAATTTGAATATTAAATTTATTTGTGATGTAATACGATCGATAAAATATATTATGTAAAAGTTAAATATGGAAATTTTGGAATTATTATCCTTTTGATACATATAAATCGAGAATACAATCAAATAAATATTTGCAGATACGAATCTGCTGTAATATTTCAATAATTTTATTGAAAAGTTAATATTAAAATAACAATTTTGATACGATTCAATTAATAATTTACGATATGTTATAAAATTGTAAAATCTTTATTAAAATTATAAAGCATCCATACTATAGGTATAAAAAAAATTTATCATCGAAAAAAGTATAAATTTCATCTCATATCCGAACAAAAGATTGATCAGCAATGTAGTCTACAAAATAAAAAAAATAAAAAGACAGCAAGAGAAAGAAGAAAAAAAAATCAAATAAAAGACACAGCACATATACACAAAAGCATGTATGAGTCTCTCTCTCTCTCTCTTCTATCAGCACTGATTTTCCATTCACGGTCGAAAGAATAGCCCCAGGGTCCAGCATCATCCTACACAACTATGTTGCAGTAACAGCAGCAGCAACAGTTAAAAATCGTTCGGCCATACCATGTTCCACGCTCCACGTCGTTTCTCTATACTACTCCCCTGCACCCCCCTCCTTACCCCTTTCTCATTCCTATTCTCTCGTTATACATATATAGCAGGAGTATAGGTCTGAGCAGTACAAAAGCGCAGCCGGCTAACCGAATTCGACGCTATACGTACGCGAATTTAGCTAGTGTCTAGAACCGAACCCCCTATAAAGAGAGACACAGACGAGAGATGAGGGTGATTGGATGCTGGAGACAAGGGGGTTGCTGCGGACAAATTCGTCGTTGGTAGTGTGATTCCTTTTTCATTTTTTTTTTTACCCTTTATCTTTATCTGACCGTTGCTACGTATAATGTATCAATGATTGCGCGTAACTTTGCGATAACCATTGTACTGTGATTTTGTTTTATTTTGAGAAAATGGTTTTAATAAATTATTTTTTTTTTATAAATGTTTCATTAAAAAGTAACTAGGATGTTGTTGATTACGAAACGTATAAAAATGATAAATTAAATTCTTAATGATCTGTTTTTAATAATTAGTAATTTTGTTGCATAATTTTATAATTAACATTTTTTATAAAAAATATATATATCTGATTTGATTACGCCAGATAATAAATGAACAAATTCTTACAAGTCGCTTTGAATAAAAATGTATTTTTATACCACCGTATCTATATGTAGCAATGTGTTGGTTGGGAAGACGTATTTACTTCCGACAAGGCGAAGTAGTATAAACGAGGAGCACTACTAGAGATTAAGTCAGACGTAGGCGACTAATTCTCTTAACGCTGACAAATATCTGTCGTTAACGATAAATATGAGTTTACATATATAACTAAATTGTCAATTATACATTTTTTTTATATTGTTCAATGTATATTTTTCAAATTATTTTACCATATTAAAAATAATTATTAATAATTTTATAAAAATTATTATTTTTCTAACATGTTCACTTTTATTTGCTTGATTACGTTAACAATACAATAATAAACTTCAATAATGATTAATAATTAAATTATAAATCATACGTTATAATATTTAAACAAAATTATTTTGAAAAAGTACCAATATCTCAATTTAAGCACACATTATTCAATAAAATACTCTCGTTCTAACATATCAATTCAAATTTACCAACGCACATCCACAAATTCAAACTTAAAAGCCTGTTACGATAATCAATGCACAGAAAAGTACCCCCTTATTTTCACCACCACGAAAACAAAGTCTAAACGAGAGGCGACATTTCGCGAAAATTTCGTTTCTCTTTCCTTTTTTTTTTTTTTCATTTTCCTTCCGGGACCGTAGAGAGAAACCTTCGCTCTCGCATCGTCGGAAGAGCTTTACGAAAGCCGCTTTTCTCTCCTTCTCTCTTTCTCTCTTTCTCTCTCTTTCGAGTATAAGCCAGGTTTGTCCTTTCTTTTTGTGGACTCTACCTCGGCCTCTATTCCTTTGTCCTCTCATTTTATGTGTGTGTGTGTGTATGTGTCTGTGTGTACGTACTCCAGTCGCGAGAGGAAATACAAAAAAATCCAGGCAATTTAACGCGGAATAGTAAGGCTACGCTATTCTCTATCTTTTTTTTTTTCTTTGTCTATACTTTTTTTTTCATTATTTAAGAAAATGGTGTTGTGGAAATGTAGAATAATAAAATAACGTTTTAATTAGGTGCGATCTTAATTAATGTCAAGTTAGCGAGAATACTATAGTAAATATATCGGAGTCTTTTTTTATTCGAAAACAAAGCAAATTTCCATATAAATAAAAGAAAAAGAATTTCTTTTTTCCGCACACGTAGTCTCATTTCAAATACATCGAAATCGTCGTTAAAAAATGAAGTGCGCGTGAAATCGTTATAAAAATAACGCAGTCCAAGCAATTCAAACGTAACCGTAGCTAATGATAAAGAAAAAAAAGGTGTTAAAAAAAAAGGAAAAAAAAAAAATTGCTCAACAATTTAAAATAACGAGTGAAGTTTTTCACACGAGCACGTTCGCCACTATCAACCTCGTTAACGCGACCATTCGACAAGTTGGTGAAAAAGAGAGAAAAAAAAATAAATAAAAAGTTCAAGAAACGCATTGGTGACATATCGCATTATGCGCAAGAAAAATACACGGAGTGATGCTTGTTTGAAATGGAAAACGTCATTATATGATATCCTAGCTATGTATACGTCTTGAATCCAATTTGCAAGCTCTGGGATATATATAACAAGAATGCGCTGAGGAATATCGGCCCTGAGGAGGGGGGGTATAAGGTGCTTTGGTGTTTTGTATATGTATATACCTATATGCATGTAGGATGATATGAAAACTGCCGGAAGGCACGTCTTGGTATTAGATTGCAGACTCCGAAGAAAGTTTTGAAGGCTGAATATTTGCTGTGAGTAAATGTTGCTGGGTATGTATATGCTGGATGAGTGTTAGTTCTTGAAATTTAGCTTTTGAAATTTTAGATTTTGTATATGGTTTCTGATCGAACTTGATATTAAAGAGTTTTTTTTTATGTTTTTAAATAAGTTTTTTAATATAAATAATACTGTAAGGACTTTATTAAAACTGTAAAAAGAATTTTATTTTTTCTTAATAAGAAATATATATACCATTACTCACTATTTTATATAACGTAAACATCCAGAATTTATTAAATCATACAAACTGCAAAGTATAAAAATATAAATTTAAATATCTCAACGCATTAAACATCAAGTACTCGCATGAAAGTTTAATCTAAAAAGCAAAGTAAAAAATAAAAAAAAATTTCACTTAAACAGTTTGATGCTGCTTTCCTTTTTAAAAAAAAAACTTTTAAATAAATTCTTTAGACAGAAAAGTTTATCTAAGAATTTCATTTGCAACGCTTTGAAAATTTATTCGCATTCTAAGGGTTTCTCTCTGTATAGAAGTGAATAAAGCAAGAGTAAGAGAACATACACTATTTTCCAGGCTGCTAACCTTCAACCCATATAATTACCAACAATTTATCAAAGTCCCTCTCTTCTCGTCTCTCTTTCTCTCCCCATGACATCATTAAATACCAAGATAGACAGAGAGAAATAGAGAGAAAAAGTACAGATAGAGGGGGATGAAAAGAAATGACATAGTCTCTCACCGTGTAATAGCAGCATATATTCGAGAATTTTGCTATATATATCGAACCGACCTGACGAACGTCACGTACCCCTCATCTTTCAAACATAAAAAAAATGGAAAAGAAAAAAAAGCAGAGGAATAGAAAGGTGGAAAGTAAAAAAGATAAAAAAAAATATAAATATATATATATATAACAATTGATACGGCTATTTTTCAGTACATCGTGACCGAGCACTAAGAGATATGTGCGCGCATAGTAAAGGACGAGCAGCAAAGAGTAGAAAATCGTGTATTATATATATACACCAGGAGATTGTAAGGGGATGAAAATCGAACGCGTGAGTGAAAAAATAGACAAGGAAAGGAGCAGGGCTGGATTATTAGGAGGAGAAAGACGAGCGAAGAAGACGAAGAAGAAAAAGAAAAAAGAGAAGACTACGACGAAAGGATATGAAAGAAGAAAAAGGAAAAGACGCTAGAGACTTGACTTTTCCTCTTTTGCGTGTATATGTATGTATGTATGTGTGTGTGTGGGAGGCTGTTATGGTTGAGCTGGTGTGTGGCTGGACCTTTAATGGTCGGTTCGAGGCTGTGCTATGGAGCTTTATGGCTAAGGATGGGAGAAATTTTCAGACCACGTTCATGGTACTAAAGGATAGAGAGAGAGAGAGAAAAAGAGAGAGGAGGGTCGTTGGAGGTGGTTAGAGGATATGGTTGCTGATGGTAGCACGTGCAAGAAATAGATTTTCTAGGTGCGTTTGCTATATACATGTATATATAGTGAGAGTTGAGAGCCTTGAAAACCGGCTACTCTGTTTCTTCTCTTTAGTAAATCCGCTTTTGTCTAAGCTTGGTATTTTGAGAAAATTATTGAAGTAAAGTAGCTTATAGATGTGGTAATTGTTTTTGTTGTTTAAGTTACTTATCGTTATTTGGAATATTATTTTAAAAGAAATTAATTACTATTTCAATACCTAATAAATAAATAAAAAAAAAAATAAAAAAAAAAAAAAAAAAAAAAAAAAAAAAAAAAAAAAAAAAAAAAAAAAAAAAAAAAAAAAAAAAAAAAAAAAAAAAAAAAAAGAAGTAGAGCTTTTTTTTTGTCTACAATTTCGAATTCAGACGACAGCTTCAACGACAGATTCGCGATTTTCTCGTTCCTTCACAAGCGCAATAAACATTCTTTCCGTCAATATTCGCGATCCTATTCCATTTCGAAATACCTTTTACCTTTTATTTCTCTCTGTCATATACCGTTATATACTTCTCTTTTGACATATAGGTATATGATATATAAAATCGTGAAAACGATCTATTTTTTATTTTTTTTCTTTAAAACGCGTTGGTAGATTTCATTTAAATTCCATAACGACGAGTATAAGAAAAAATTGAAATAATTGATGAAGAAAATAAATACAGACAAATTGATATAGATAAGTATAACAAAAATAAGTCAATAATACAATAATTAACAATCGTCAATATTTACCATGAAGAACAAAAAAAAAAAAGTATAATAATTACAAGCAAAATGAGATACACAAAATATAATCATGTACAAGACCATCGCTGCATCTATCCTACGCTTTATAATACATAAACGCATTCACCCATACATATACATACATACATAAAGCTCATACATGTAGTATGCAAAGTATATTATTATATATACACAGAGAGAGCTAGGGACAAACGCAAATGTGCCCAGTTCGCCCTTTAGCCGGAGGCTGGGTACAGAGCGACCCAGCCATGTGCAGCTCAACTTTGGTGGTATACTACTCTTGGTGGTGATGCTGGAGGGGTGTGTATATACGATGGAGAGAGAAAGATAGACTTATACGCCCTTGAAAGAGGATAGAAATATGGGAAAACCCAGCCGATGAGCAAGTGAGAGAGAGAGAAAGGGTAGAGAGTAGAGAGAGTAGGGGTGATAGTAGCTTTAAGGGGGATGGATGATGGGTAGCAGTGATGGTAGTGGTAGTGGTAGTGGTGGTTTTACGGCGCACACGTGCGCGCAGTAGAAGGAGAGAGATGGATATAGAGAAAGCGAGGGGGTGCTATGGTAAATCCCGCGCAAGCAGTCGGCGTGTGCACGCGGACCGTGAATGCTGCTGCTTATATACGAAGAAGAAGAAGAAGAGAAAGAAGGAAAAGAAGACGAAAAGAGAACGACTGGGATAATATATATGTTGTTGAGTATATCCGCGAGCGTAAAAGAAAAAAGGAGAGGAGGAGGCTGAGAGAGAGAGAGAGAGAGAGTTAAAGTCACGGTTAGTGTAATGGTGATCGAAGAGACGTTGTAAAAGGATGTTATTTAAAGTAAGCGTTTTTTTTCTTCTTTTTTTTCTCGTGAGTTTATGGATTTGTGTGTTTGTGATGACGTTGCTTTGATACTAGATGATATGAATTTTTGGATTACGCAGCTTCTGTCTTTGTGTTACTTTTGGATTATGGATTAAATTGGATGCTGAACTAGGTAAAAGCTTTTTTTTTACTTTTTGAGTATTTTTTTTTAAATAATTGTTTGCATATGATTTGATAAATTGTAATGTTACAGAATCCAATGGATTTTATCTTTACGACGTAGATAAGTGATACAACTTCGTCATTGGTCAGACATCGATTTTTCATAGAATCTACAATTATTACTAAAGATAAATAATCAAACTCGCCTTCGTGACACTACCGTGATACTTGATACCAATAATAATTTTTATTGTTCACCAAATCAACGACAAAGGATATTATACCTAGTGATAACAAGGAACTCAACAAGAAGAAGAAAGTACAGTATAAATAGAAACCCAGCTGAGTATGAAGAAGAAAAAGAAAATTATAATAATAAAGAATGGACTGGGAATATAATTGTTGTGGAGAAGAAAAGCGTACGCGAGAGAGAAAGTATATACTTATACATAGAAAAAAAGGAAGAAAGGAAGAAAGAAGAGAGTGAGCCGCAAGATGAGCAAAAAGAAAAGACAAGCCGAGATGAACTGCTCCTGGCGTTATACTCGCAAGGCTGCAGCTACTATTCCTTCTCTCTTTTTTTTTATCTCTCTCTTTCTCTTTCCTTCTCTCTTTACCACCCACCCATCCACCCACTCGCATACCTACCCATTTACCCTCATATCTCGCTTGATTCGAAGCGCCTGCGCGTACATTCTCCCCCTACAGTAGTAGTAGTAGTAAAAGGCCGGCAATGAAGGGGCAGCTATCTCACTCTTATTCTCTCTATCCTGAACAGTCGCAGTCGACCCCCCTCAGGGCAGGTTTATACGCACACGCGCACTCGTTCAAAAAAGGGAAGGGGAGGGGGGAATGAGAAAGATAGAGAATATAACGTAAGGGGATGAAACGAGGAAAGGGGGAACAAGCAGCAGCAGCAGCAGAGTCAGGGCTACACACTGACACAGGGCGTCGCTGGCCGGTACTCAGACGGAGAGGGCGCAGTGGGCCCGCGACCGGCGCGCCAGCAACACGTCGTAGTACTCCTTGCAATTTCTCTATCTCTCTATTATAATATACAGTATATACATATATCGAACAACCCGCTTTCACCCGCGAGCGCGCGCGAGCAGTAGCATTAAAGCCGGCCGGCATCCATCCTCCTCCTCCTCCTCCTCCTCCTACTTACTCTCATCAAGAGAGAGTCAGTGAGTGAGTGAGTGAGTGAGTGAGAGAAGGTACGACGCAACGCGCAGCCGCTATACTCCCTCATCCCGTTTCAACATCACCTACACACACACACAAACGTACATATATACATACATATATACATATATACACACACACACACACACACACACACACACACACACACACCCTCGTTTGGAGTACCAGCATCAGTATCCAGCATCAGCCCAAGCAGGAGGACCAGCAGGAGCGCGCGTAGAGAGAGAGAACGACGGGTGAGAGAGCAGCAACCTCCAGCTCCATCGAATCATCATCTTCATTTTCGGATTGATAGCCGACGAGAGGCTGATCACGCCACGTCATATATACACAAGAGAAAGAGAAAATAATTTATAGATATTCTATTATACAATTATATTCCATATACGTATATATACGTATACTAAAGGATATATCGTTATATTCTTGGGTTTTTTTTTCTTCTTCTTGTTTTTGTTTTTGTCGTTGAATCTTTAGTCTCCCACCCACCCACCCTTACGGTTTACTTTTTTTTTAGGGGGGAGGGTAGGGTATATTTTTATTGAGACTTGGGTGACGAAGAATGAAGAAATCTGGTGATGACGTATAGCCTACTTTACTTGAGAGGAGTATGTGCCAGTTTTATTTGATGGAAGCTTCAGGTGACGTTACTTGGATGCTTGTTATCATTTCTTAACTTTATATTTATTTATCATTCTCTTTTTTATTTATTTATTATTTTTTTATTATGTGGTGAAGTTTTTATTATATAGACTTCATTAATTCTATAATATGTGTGTGTGCTTGTTTTATATGTTTCTGTGTATTTATATAAGTGTATATACCTAAGTGTTAATTTTTATTATAAATTGCATGATCACTTTTTCAATGTTGTTAACTTTTAGTTTATATCTATTTGTTCCTTTTTTTAAATTTTTTTAATTATTGATATTTTATTTATGCGTTTATTTAATTATTTTTATTTATCATCTTTTTGTTATTCTCTGTTATATTTAAATCCATAATAAATATATTATTTTCTTTTGTTACCATTTAATAGGTGCGATGTATCCGCGATGCGAAAGTTTGATAAGATATATATGTATATAACCGGTATATATATATATATATACACTGTTGTGTGCGCGTGTTACCACGGCGTTGCGCGGGTTAACACGACTGCTCAGCTGGACTTTGCCTTTTTGTAAAGAGAAAAGGGTAGTTGTATATTGTATATAGTAGTAGTTGTAGTTAAAAAGGGGGAGTTAGTGAAAAAGAAAGAAAGAAAGGGAAGTTAAAGGGTTCTTTTTTTTTCTTGTTGTTTATACGAGACCTGAGTACGAAAAACGTTTTGGATCGATTTTGAAGTTTTTTACGCGAAATCGTTCGAGCGTATATATGTATACTTGTAGTAAGCTGAAGTGCTATATTATATGTGAATGCGTGAGAATAGGATATATATAAGACAATGTGTGTGTTTCGTTCGGGTTTACTTAGTGGGTATTCATATTGTATATCTATATGAAGTTAACTCGTGTGTTGTTGGTCTTCCTTGGAACTATAAAAAAAATTGAATCGACAGCTGACGCTACTTGTATGCTTTATTACGTTGGTTACCACGACTCCTAATTTCTTTTTTTTTATTAGAGTGTTAGAATACTTATTAAAACGATAATTAAAATTTAAAAAACTAATTACATTAAAAATATTTTATAGTTGGTTACCATAATATAAGAATTTTAATCAAATGCTACAAGTAATATTTCGTATACACATCATAAAGTAGTGGAGGCCACACTATTCTATATAGGTACGAGACCATATGGTCGATTAGGAATTTTGATAAAAGTCATGACGCCATCTGGTTGATCGTATATGTGAGTATATGTGCGTATGTATGTGCTTTACTTCTCGCGTTCTCTTTACAATATACCTATACCTATACATATATACCAACTCAACTTCAGAGGCTTATAATTTCATATTTCGTTCGTTTGTTCGTTTGTAGTCGTGTGTGCTCCTCCCGATCGATCGTCTTTTCTCACACTAGCTTTTATATATATATACTTTTAGTCTCTTCGTTCCAGTGTATATAATGCCACACAGCAACGTGGCGCCAACCCTCAAACTTTATCAATCACGCGATCCACCACATACATCCACACACATTCATACGGCCTTCGGCTATACTAACAATATGTAATGTATTGTATCGTTGTTGCGTCCAATGAAGCGGTAACAAGGCCAGTCTGTCTTTCTCTTAGAGTTTAGCTATCTCTATATATTCCGAAATGCCGATTAAACTCGACCGACATATCGATGTTCAATAACAGTCTTATACACACTATCGGAAATTCCAGCAGTAGTTGACTATCCTGTATATCAACTGTGGTAATAGTGGTTGGCGCGTAAACCGGAAGTGGTTGGTTGGTATACTTTTACCGGTGAAGTTTGGGTCTTATAGGGACTTATTTCTTGGGGGGTAAGGTGGTCTGTTTTTTCGTTAGGTTGTATTTTGATAGAATTATTATACGAGAACTGTTGTTTTATCAGTAGTGCAGGATCGCCATGGATACGCGGAGCAGCCCTCACGCATACACTAACTAACGCGATCGGTATACTAATTACCATTTTCGTCGTTTGCGAATGGTGAGATATTTTTGGAGAGAATGGAATATCGCTGTGAGAAATAGGATCGCTTTTAAATTGTTTTGAAGTTTAAGTTTTTTATATATAGTGTGATTTAGGATGATAGTTTTTTTATGTATAAGTATGTGATAGATACGATTTAGGATTTTAAAATTTTGTGGATTTTACGGTAAATTAATGTTATAGAACTGATTTTTTGAAGCTTGGAATGGCTTAGTCTGGGAGAACGTAGGCATTGAAATCCACAGGTCGTGGGTTCGATTCCCGGTATCGAACGACTATCCATTTCGTAAGTTGTTACATGCCAATATACGCTGCACAGTGTCAAAACGGCTTAAAATCAAGAAATTTATGATTAAACTCTTTGAAGAAATTTTCTTTTTTTTAGAAAAAATTTTTAACTTTTTTTAATTAGTTTAGAAATGTTAATTTGAAAATAAGCAAAATTTATAAAACTTTTAATTATTCGAAAAGAATTATTAATTTTTTTACTACAACTTTCATAAAAAAATAAAAAAATTTTTTCTAACTTATAAATTAACAAAAAAATTCGTTTTTACGTATAAGTTTAAATGAATTAAAAAAAATAATTATATAATTAGATTATTAAAATCAATAATATAAAAGATAAACCGTTGTACGTTGAGCTTAGTAACAG
This sequence comes from Leptomastidea abnormis, assembly GCA_030522805.1. NCBI lineage: Eukaryota > Metazoa > Arthropoda > Insecta > Hymenoptera > Encyrtidae > Leptomastidea > Leptomastidea abnormis. The sequence goes on along the minus strand of JAPYZE010001158.1, from coordinate 43,710 downwards.
CAGTAGATTTTTCAAAACTATAATTTTTTTAAAAGTAATAAACGAGTTATCGCTCTGTCAATATGTAATCAGCTGACACACGCAGTACTACTGTTTTTTTACGACCGTAAATATATTTTTTTTTCTAAGCCTAACTTCTACTAATTTAGAATACATAAAATAATATGTTTAAATCTAATCAAATTAATGTTATCGATCTAAAATTTAAATTTTTTTAATTTTAAGCATAGAAAAAATTTAAAAATTTAAATTATTGATTAACAATAAAATTTTAATTATATTGAATAATTTTTTAATCAAAATTAATAAATAATATCGCAAAATTCAATAAATAATAAGAAAAAAAAAATTACATCAACGCATAAAAAAAATTAAAATTACCGTTAGAAAAACTTCTCTCATAATAACGTCCTTCCCCCAATAAATACGCAACCTAAAATCCCAATCAAATTCCTTCCACGCCATAAGTTTAAAAGCCGTTACGTTAAGGGATGTCATTCAACCCGGGGTATAACTATACTCGCAGAATCCCCATATAGTCATTTGGACCGGTCACGCGTGTAAATCCCGCTTGTCATCTGGCACCCCTATACAATTTTCCCCCTTCAAATAAGACGAAGAGAAAAAAGTAAGGGTGGGGGGAAGTCGGAAAAACCCCCCGGAAAAACCATCAGCTGTCTCAAACACACACACACACACTCACCCGGACATTGACCCTTAATCCTCCTTTCCCCCGGAAAAAAACCCTGCATCCATCATCTGTGTATAGCTCCGTAAGAGGTATGCTTTTCCTTATAACCGGAAGGAGAGCGCGTATAGGTCGTACCTGTGATGATACAAGTAGGGTAAAAAGGACAGGGTATATCTCGTTTGTGAATGAATAACACACATGCTAGCTAGGAAACGACGATGAGAGAGAAAAAAAAAAGGAAAAGATAGGTGTAAGAGAGTGGGGGTGGGGGGTGAGAGTAAAAGAGAGATCGATGAGGAGGGCGTGCCCGAGTATATGCTATATGAGAAATAGAGAGAACTGCCTCACCGCGTGTAAAGCAACCGCTCCACGTGCTTTGGTAGCTCGTATGTGTGTGTGTGTGTATGTATGCGCGTATTACGTCACGAGGACACCTTTCCCTGGCCAACAGCACCCATTGAGACTTCGATTTTTTTTTCTTCCCTTTTTCTTTTTTATTTTGTTGAGCCTCGCTTCGACGAGCAACTCTCTCTCACATTGTCTTTTTTTTCTATCTATCTCAAGGTGGCTTGGCCTTCGTACTTTTTTTTATAATGTAGCGCACTATCATTCTGTATCTTGGAATATTGAGGTATGTTGAAGTTATTTTTTTTTTATTTTAGTTATTTGTAAAAATTATATTGCATCTTGTTTATTTTGCTTGAATTATATTTTATAGAAATAATATTTTTTATTATGGATTTTTTTATGGATTATTAGGGTTGTTGGGATAACCATATAAAATTTTTTATTAAATATTTCGATCGGTTTTTATTGTTTTTAGCATAAAAGTTTTATTTGATGTTATAAAAAAAAGTTAATTTTTAGTTTTCTTAAGTTGTAAAATACATTTATTGTTAATTTGTTTGGTGATAAAGTTGTCCGTCAAAATTTCATAAAGTTTTTTAGTATTTCAATTAAATTTTATTTTTTTTAATTTTAAACAATGTTACCTTCCATATAGTAGGGTATAAAAATAGTATAACAAAAGCATTAAGAGTTTCCTTCTATAAAAAATCATTAAAAGAAAAAAAAAAGAAGCAATTTATCGTTACCATCCTTCCAGTCTATTTCCAACAATAATTTCAGACTAGGATTCACCTAAATTGACTTTCACATCAATTTTCAACAAATTGCCATATTTTATTCTCCTCTCCTCCGTTACCATCAACTTTTCTTCATCCAGAGATATAAGCCGTTCTATTTTCCAACATCAAAACAACACTGCACATCGTATAATTACCCTAAAAAATTCAAGCAGCTCCAATTTCACTTTATACCCTCCAGCCTCTATTCTTATTTCTCTCCTCTAACCCACTTTTCGCATGTATACACACACACAAAAGCCTAATAACAGAAAAAAAGTAAAAACAAAAATAAGTCAAAAAAACAACCCTCCCGACAAACTCCAAAAAAAATTTTCAACGTAAAAAATAACTTCATAATGTATGACACACACCTGACACCAACTCCCACAAACACATACATACATATCCCTACCAAGTATCCCCTTAACTATATAGACCCACTATGCATATATATAGAGCGCGGGCCAACTTATAATTAGCCCATCGCCACCTGCCACACCCGATTAAACTACCTCTACCTTCTTACACCTATAAACTCCTTCATTTCACTAGCCTTTACCGCGACATTTTCGCCGATCAAGCTTTACACTCTTTCCCTCTCTCTCTTATCGACTATTTTACATTGGATACTTGTGATCTAATCGATTTAGAGGGCAGCGGCGTGAAACTTGAAAGTCTAGTCAATTTCGTGTACCTACGCCATTCGCGTGTTATCTTCTTTCTTTCTTTTTTTTTTTAATAGTTCATATCTTTACGTCGTAAAAGTGACGTAACTTTGTCGGTACTTTCGTCACCTGTTTGTCTATAGATATAGGTGATTACTTGATTGACGTCTTATACTGATAATTAATATTTCAAATCTAAGCACCCATAAATAAATTATTACATTCGATGCTAACTATACTATACATTCTATGAATAGCTTTATTTTTAAGTAAACAAAATAAAAAAAATGTTATCCAAATAATTTAACAATAATTGTTGGTCAAATTTTGTTCGTGTCAAAATTAATTGTTTGTGTCAAGCTCAACGCCTGTTTAACTTAATTAGTCAATTTTAATTAAACTTTGTACGCGACCGCAGAAACATAACACATACATACATACATACATACACTTACGCATATATACACGTAACATGACAATATACAGAAACACAAGGGAAACCTTTACAAAGGTAAAACTGGCATATACATATAAAATAATTAAATCTTGTATTACATTTTAACCTGCTGCGTGTGTGTATACACCTTGCATTTGAAATTTTCATTTAAAATCAACGTAAGCATCAAAAGCTCCTGCGTACGTACTACTTTATAATAAACTTTTAAATTAAAACAGACGTCTACAACACGCATAAAGGTACATAAAAAAAACTCATTTAACACGCCACTCCATTTTTTAAAAAATATCCACTCGATTTTAATAAATTCAAACTGTGTCCTCAGGACTCATGAAAAAAAAAGTATGAAATTAAAATTTAAAAAAAAAAATAAGAGAGATAAAATTCACATTCGAAAGAGAAAGAAAAGAAAAAAAAGAACATTGATTCGTTGAATAATTAAATTTCAATCGAAATCGTTGATGTATACCCTCTTACTCTTTTTCTTTTTTTCATTGGTAGCTTCATCAAACGAAATGCAAATACGAGAGCTTTTGCGGGATTTAACTAATGTCGAATTAAATTCCCAGCATCAGAAGCATATATAGCTATAGCAGATATGTATATATAGAATGAGCTCGGTGCTTTTAATTCGACCAACCCCTCTAACTTTCTACCCTTTCCCCCCCCCCCTCCCTTCCTTCTCTCCTTACTATTACTATCCCCTCAGGCTAACCCTGACCCACAGCCTCGGCCGTTCAAATTTCTCGCTTCTGATTACCTTTCCCCCTCTCTCTCTCTTCTCACAGACAACTACTACTATCTCTTTTCTTCTGTTTTACTCCCTTTATATACATCCTGTCCAGTTCATTTTCCATATACACTTTTTTTCACCCCTCAACTTTTTGTCTTTTATACAATTTTTAAAAATCGCGAACTCAACTCGTTTGATTTTTCTTTGATTATAAAATTACTCCATTTAGCAATAAACTCATATATATAAACTCTTGTAACCAGTTTCCATCTCATTTGCAAATGCACACTTATTTAGCCCGAACAATATATTATCTTCTACTCAATTTCGCACGGTTTTTTGACAATCTATTTGAAGGATGAACAAAAAAAAACCCTATATTATAAGCAGCTGTTCCTCTCTTTCTCTTCTTTACAATAATTAACATTAACTAACGCGCACACATTTCTTCTCGTTTAATTTATCCGTTCTCATAGTAAAGAGACACTTTGTATCTAGTTCATAGTATATAGTATAGTGGGTACATATGCACACGCGTGTCAGCTTTTATTATTCTAACTATTCCATTCTTTTTCTCTCAGGGCCTTCATTCCCACCCCGCCTGACACCCCACTTTGCTATAACTATACGACTGCTTTTCATTTCTCCAAAATGATTGCCAGCCTATCTGGCGATCTCAAAGCCAATCGGTCCACTGACTCTCTCATGTATATACATACAGAGGCAAGCAGACCCAATATTTGTCTGGCATATCCTACTCTTTTTCTCTCTCTCTCTTTTATACTCCCTACATAATTTCGCGACCCCTTTTTTCTTTCTCCCATCCACTCTTTCTTTCTCTCTCTTTTATTTCATCTTTTTCTCTCTCCCTGCGATTACTTTCTCCGGCTGCTACACACATACACTCTCTCTTTCTCACCCCCAACTATATGTATATATCACCTTTCTCTTTTCTCTCCTTCCGTCGCGCTCGATTCCATCGTTGCGCGCATTAAAGCCAACCAGTGCCCATAGGGACTTATACCTATATATCTCCTTCTTTCTCCCTTCTCGATACTATACTCACGATTGGAATAGATTGCCAACGTTCTCTACCCACCCCTCGTTATTCGGACGACGCCCCCGTTTTAAATGCACCACCGTCGCTGCTGCTATGGTCCAGCATAAGCATGTATGTGTGTGTGTGTGTGAATACAGATATAATACGTGCACACACGTGAACCAAAACGCGATCTCTTCTCTCCCCCCCCCCTTTTTTTATAAAAGTCACCCCCTTTGGACAGACTGGATTCTATCTGGTTTTATATATGTATGTATATAGACTTACTTTGAATAAATGCTATATAGGTATATATATTCGGTATAAGGCTTTTACTGTTGTATACATACTCAACATTCACTGATTTAACGACGATGCTGTTTTTTCTTTTTTTTTTTTTGTTTTGTTTAAAAGAGCTTAGTCTGTTTGACGCTTCTGATTAATATCTGCTAGCTGGAGTTAGTACAATTGTTATTTTGAGCTTTTGCTTTTTGGGTAGTCTTTTATGTGAGTAGTTCTTTTTTGAGATCTGGTTATTCTGGCATTTTTAAATACTGGATGAGATATGGGACGAGTCAATTTTTTTTTTTTTTTTTTTTATAATGTAAATAGAAAAGCTTTAGGGTTTAAGTAGTTAATATAGCTCGTGTAGTTTTTATAAAAAATTTGCATATTTATGAGTAGTAGAGGAGATTTGTTATTACAGCTGTGCATATCTGTATCCCCCTAGCTCTCATCCCTCGGTATTTAAATCTAGAAAAAAAACAACAATTTCTTAAAAATATTGATTTATCGATAAGTTAATATAAGAATCAAAAAAAAATTGTCTAAATGTTACCGTTATATTTAACATAAATTTAAATCGATTTTATAAATCGCTTCGTTACATGTGTTATATAAAGCTTTGATTTTACAAAATATATTCTTTCTTCTCTTTCAGTCATAGAACGTATACAATCTATATCTGTACATACATGTAAGAACCCCTTCGTCGTCACAGTCCAGTGAACACTCGTATACATATATACATACATATACGAACACGAGAATGCTTTTTGCCACTCTCGAAAAGAAATCGTTTGTCCACAAGGTCTACTCAATTTTTTTTTTTTTTTTTTATTTATACTATACTTTGTAGTATAAGTCCTAATTAAACTTGACGTATTTCCATTAAAAGCAGAGAAAGTGTCCGCGTCAATAGTCATTTTTACATCAATTTATTTTGGATATATATAGTATAATCAAGGACAAATCACGTATCGTGTGTATAGTCAACTTTATATATAAAGTAGATATTTTCGGTATACATAATATACAAAACAAAAAGTCATACTAAAAATAAGACTTTAATCAATCAAAATTAGTAAACTACGTAATATACAAAGCTCGTTCGTTAAATCAAAATTGTTCAATTAAAAAGAAAATATAACGGGTAATAAAAATAACGATAAAAATGATAAAAAAGAAAAAGTCGAGTAGGTATATCCCAGCTCATAAAAATGAAAGATAACAAGAAGAAGTAAAGAGACCATAGAAAAATCTGAGAAATGAAGATAAAAAAAAAAGTTTGACATTTGATCTATTCCAGCATCAATAAAAACAAGGCCATCTTGGCAATAACAATAACTATGAAAATAATAATAATAACAATAACAATTATAATAAGCAATAACGATGTATACGTTTATTGGACCAAAATATACTCTAGTGGTTCTTTGCAGCATATGTTCCGATACACATACGTATAAGAACAGAAAAAAAAAGAGAAAGAGAAAAAGGAGCGAGTTCTCGATCATGCGAAAATATCTACGCACACGTTCTTCCCGTTCTCTCTTATAACTCGACACACCACGTTACAATACTAGTATATACAGGAGGGTAAAACAACTCCCAATGGCAGCAGCAGCAACATATCGCCTATGTCAGCTGCTCTCCCCAAACTCTCTCTTTCTCTCTCTTTCTCATGTACATAAGGAAGCATACACACATATAGATATAATATAGGGTAAGTTCAGTGCACGCTCACTCGCTCACTTACCCCCCCGCGAAATAAGCAATAAGTTACGGGGTTACGTGTAGGTACGGCCAGTCGTCCACACAATCCCCACCTCCCTCTTGAACGTTGATGGTAAGGGTGTAATGGATGTAAAGGGGGGGGGGGGGGTGAGAGTTTCCTTTTTTGGGTGAGGCGTATAATATACGTGTGTGTCGATCAGTTAGCTTGTCGAGATGCATCGGGTCGCACGCGTGTTATATAGTTCTTTCGATTGTACATGTACCAATACCATTCTACTATTTTTTTTTTTATTTCGTTCTCTTATATAGTTATCGTGTTTGAAACGAGTGGCTTTTGTGTATGTGTATGTGTATGTAATATACTGATGTACTTTTTTTGGTGAACGTGATAAAGAAAAGAAAAGAGAGTGAGTGGATGAATTAGATTTTGGAGTTTTGTGCTTCTTGAGATTATTTTGTGAATTTATATTGTATTGTTTATGATATAATATGTGGGATTTGTATTGTGCAATTGTGTTCTTTTTTTTATTTTGGTGATTAATTGGATTACTTATTGTTTGTTTGGTTTTTTGTTGTTTTGTTTTAGTGGTTCTTTAAAATTTTGTTTGTAAAAGTTTTGTGTAATGTTTGATTGTTATACTGTTGTGTTGCATGAAAATTTGGAAGTGAATTATGATGTAATTGAACATTCCCTTTTATTACTATTTTTTTTTGTTCAATTTTTAATTGCCAATTTTGTATTGTATGGTTTTAAAAGATTTTCGTTTTTGTGTTCTTTTATTAATACTACAGTTTATTTATTTATTTTTTATCAATTAAATATTGTATCTACTTACACAAATTTAATATTGATTAACTTTATTATAACAAGTCTTATTAATACTTTAATTAATACTAATCATGTTTGACTTATTTTATAAAAATATATTTATTTTAATAAATTAAGTTTAAACTTTATTTTTTTTTTATTTTATTATTTTTAATCACACTAATTAACCTATCTCAATTAGTTCATCACCAAAAATTTTTTAAAATCAAGTATAGCATAAACAACAGAAAGCTCAAATTTCCTTCATCAAATATAGTGATACTAACATCAGTGCTTTAAAACAAAAACAGTGCAAGATTAAAAAAAGAAGAAACGAAATAAAACATTAAAAGAAGCTGGAAGAAATAACGATATATGTAATAAGAAAAGAAGATTGCAGTATACCAAGGATATTGCTGCTACTACTACTACAGCTGCTGAGGTGTTATGAGTCTATGCTCCTTGCGTTCACTGCGGGCTTCCATGTGCCAAGTTTTAGAATTCATAAGGCACGCGGTGAATGCCAAGAGCGGACCATATACAACAATTCGCCCCTTCTACATTTCTTCTATTTGCTTATGTCACCACGTAATTGTCATCGTGGGAAACTTACATTTGGATAATATAAACATCGATTAACCGGATCTCTCTATTCATGTATAATTAATGTGTATGTGTATGTGTGTGTGTGCAACGAGGTAAAAAAAAAAAAATAAACAACAAAGTGCAATTTCCAAGAATCAAGCTTTTAAACGTATAGGTACTATACTACTACTACTACTATTACTCAATTGTGCTATCGGATATGTATATCTTTGCTCGCACACCTGCACGAAATTTAAGTATACCTTGAAAAAAAAAGACCTTGTTTGTACGTATATAGTATACAGTACTGGCGAGAGAAAGTATGAGTTTGTACACACAATAAAATTGCTTATCAATGAATTATTTGTGAGGAACACACCTGCTCTCTTTTTCTATCTTTTTTTTTTTCTTATATTTTGTCCTTGTAACATCCTTTTTTTTTCTCTTTTTCAGGGTTGTATTTTTAACGTAGATAGATTTAAAAATTTTAAAGCATGATGTAATTTTGATACATGATGAATGACTTTTTTTGAATTAATAGTATTTTGATTTTATAAGCATAATTTTTCAGATAAGCTTGGATTATTCAATTTGCAGTTTTTTTTTTTAATATGAAGCAGCTTTGTAATTTGCTACTTACGATTAATTTTTTAATTTAAATTTATTAATAATTTTAAAAATATTTGCATAAAAAACATAAGATATGATTATTATTGTATTTTTATATGATATTGTAAGTTTTTTCTAAATAATATTTTTTTCGTCAATAATTTTACGTAATTCATATCTTTTTTTTTACAAGCAACTGATTTTAAAATCTGTATTTGATTTTAAAAAAGAACTTGTGTCATAATATTAAAATGTGTCAAGTTATTTAACATTTTGTATTTAAAAAAAACTGTTTTATTTTATAAAAATATATTTTATACATCAAAAGTTGAATTTTTTATTTAAAAATTTATCTCCCATTCTTTTCCTTTAAAACCACTTCTTCGCTTTGTAATTATTCATCCAATTTACTTGTCACTCATTGCTATAAAAAGAAAATACCTAGCCACATTTAATTTTAAACATTATCTAATCAAAATTATAATAATACAAAATACATTAAACTAAATAATTTCACTATTAAAATCAACTATAATTCACAACATTAATATTAAAAAAAAACAAATCACTGACATTTAAATTAAACTCTATTAAAATCATCAAAATAATATAATAAAAAATGTCATTTAATCTAATCCCAACTCAAAATTAATTATGCTCCTAGTTAAATCCAACACGACAACACCCTCAATAACGAGTTTCTACTCCTGTCCCCTCATCTCTTATCATTAACGGTACACATCAAACGAACCATCTATAAACGAGTCTCCATAATCAGTGTCCTTTGAATATATCAAAATATAATTCAACACGAAAGAACACACTTATCCCCAGTTTCCTCTCATATACAAACACTCATTCACACATCAGCTTACCCAAGCTTTCAAGCAACATACACATATACACACTGAGAGACATCCAAGTCCAAGCAAACACATATCCTGCCAACATAAATCCACCCCCTCTCTTATCCTCCTCTTTTCCACAGTTCCAGTTTGTTAGTCCAAGCCGGCCGGCCGGCAGCAGCCTCCTCTATACCTCCTCTCTCGTTCAACTCAGAGCTTAAAGCCGGCTTTGGCAGTAGTATACGCGCGCGCGAAAATTGGGGGAATCCCCGGGAATACGGCTCGCGGAAAACGGGCTGCTCTTGTATATATATCGACCGAGAAAGAGAGAGAGAGAGAGAGAGAGAGAGAGAGAGTCGAGGGTAGAGAAAGCAGAGCCCACTATAACGTTGGATGCTGAGTAAAGGGAGGAGGACAAGTTATATGTACGAGAGAGAGAGAAAGCGTATCACCTACACTACAGAAACCAGGCGACGAAAGGAGAGAGAGAGAGACTGAGAGAGATGTTGGTGCGCGGGGGATTTAAGGGTGGACGCACGTTGCTTGGCAACCCTCGTCTCTCTTACTCGGTGGAGGCAGAGCAGGGCCGGCTTGTGCTGGCCCGGACTCTATAGCTTCTATATAGTATATAGGGGGTGGCAGGCAGAGAAATAGAGTATTATATATATATACATCTACAGACTATGCTGCTGCTGGACCAGCCAGCCGGTTTCCCCGTCTCTTTCTCTGCCTACGCGTTCTCTTTCTTTCTCTCTTCTACATTATTCAAGCCCGATGCTCAACCACCGTCCCTTCTTCTTCTTCTTCTTCTTCTTTTACCCTCGACTTCTCTTCTGTCTTTCGCCTACACACGCACACATACATATGTATACGTTTATATATGTTTGCAAGCTCTCGACACTGCTTCTCTATTTTTCTCTTTTTTTTTCTTTCTTTCTGTTTTTATTGCGATTCTCTTCTGGCTGTCGCTTCTTTTTTTTTTGCTTTGCAACTTTCGCGTCTCTCGGCACGCTCACTCGTTTGCTCGCGTATACTATAAGTTTAGTTTCTTCTTTAAACTATATGTATGTATGTATGTATGTTGTAGTGGAGGTCGCATATTTTATGCGATGCGAGTTTCAGGTTGAGCTGGTTTCTCTTGATAATATAGGTATATATATATATATATATATACATATATATATATATATATATATATATATATATTATAAGCTTCGCGCGTGACCTCGTCTACCGTCAAACTTTATAAGAGAGAGCTTTTTATACTTTGAGAGAGAAAGAGAGAACGGGCATTTTTAATATCATATATTCATTCGTATAGATGAAGAAGTAAAGTTATTGTGAATTCTTATTGTGATTGGTGTGAGTGTGTTTCGTATGGATAGAATTAATAGAAGTATCAAGTAAAGCTTTATTTTTATTTGATATTTGAGCGTAAATATAAATTTCTAAATCTATTTTTAGCCTCCAGATTTAATGTAAATAAATATGTTTTTCAAATTTTTTTAACGCTTTATAATTCGATATCAAAATTAATTTCAATTTTAGGCAGTATAAAAGAACTAGTTTCAAAAAGATATATAAGTACATCTGCGTAAATTACCTTCTACAAATGCATCCCTATTCATTCCTATTTTACCCATTTCACTTATCGTAAAGAATCAATTAGCAGTACATTTGAAACCCACTAAACTTTCCAACCAAAGCCAAAAAGCTCTATCTCTCTGCGTTTACACTTTCATCTCTCATCGTAAAGCTCCTTGTTCCAACTTCCTCTTCAACCCCATCTCACAACTATTCCTTCGCCTTCAACATCCGCCAACACTCTACCCTGAAGATTTTCCTCGGAACGAATCTCTCGTCTTAATCGTACCCTGCAAAATTTCACCAGACAAAGTCATACATACCCAAAAACCACCAACGAATTAATTTGCCCAACCGATTTCATTTCACAAATAAATAACGATGATGATTTTCCGGGGTTAATATAGTCGCGTCCAGGCGAAAGATGAGAACGAAGCGAATATATATAAGATAAAAAGGAACGGGAGAGACTCAAGACGATGGCTTGAAATTGTGAAGAAGAAGAGGAAGATGGAGGAAGTAATCTCCATCGTTTCAGCCACTCTTCGTAAAGCTCACCCTCCTACTCCATTATTCAAGACCAATACTCGACTACTCTACTACGCATATATACTTATATTCCTTTTTCTCGCTTGTCTATGTGAATGTATGTATAACCCAGACATGAAACTCGCTTTTCCACTGACTACGCCCTTATAGAAGAATCAACTTGGGGGGGATCTTAATGCTGGAAGCCGGATGCTAGTAGGGAAGCAACGAGAGACTGATGCAATGTGCGACTCTTTGATGCTTGATTGTAAAAAAAAAAAATCGATGTTAAACATTTGCACGAAAGTCGATGAGATTGGAATATTTTCGGGATTAATGCGAGATTAAAGAAAAAATTTATATTTTTTGTACTTGAGGGATATTATCTGTTATTTTAATTAAACATTTTTTATTTTCGAGATAGTTTTATTTTTTTCAATTTTCTGTATTTAAAGTATACCAAAAGTAAAATTGTTTGATAATATTTGTTATCTGCTTGTAATTAAAAAAAAAAATTCCACGATTCCTTTCGACGATGATGTTTAACATTGTTGAAGCCTTTTTGATACTCTTTTAAGTATATTTCGAATAAAATTCGTGCGATAGCTTAGTCGATGAACGCTGAGAATCGAACCCACAATTTATAGATTCCGAAAGCAACGTTCTGTCAACTAAACTATTCCAAACTGTGTTTATCGAGTATTATAGTTGAAGTTGAATTACTTGCAGTAAATGTTTATAATTAAAATTTAAAAAAGAAATTGAAAAAAAAAATTTAGTTTTACGATTGTAATTAATTATGATTTTATTTAGAAGTCAGAAAAATATTTATCATAATATTTTTCATAATTTATCCACATTTAACAAGTTTTTCTTACTTTTTTTTTAAAAAAGAACAGTTTTCATCTTCAAAGAAGCTCTTGGACTGTAATTTTCTTGTACTTTGTAACTAAAAATTATTTTAATACTTTTTTACTTTGAATACACGGAAAATTTGCTTCATTATAATAATGATGTAAGACTTGTAATAAATTATAATGAGACGTTCTTTGATGCATACTACATAACGAAATTATAATTTAAAAAGTTGAATATTTTACATATTAAATTTTTATTTAAAAAATAAAACTACAATTTAAAATATCAAGCTGTTCAACTAAAAAATTCAAGAAAACATTTAATTAAAAACTCCTACACACAACATTATAAAACCATTGCAAAATATTTATCTGAAAAATACTTAAAAATCCCATAAAGTATAACATCCCTTTAAAAACCAAGAGTACATATCTCAAAGAATTAATTAACACTCAGCTGTATATATATATATATGTCGTACATACTTTTACAAACGTACATACGACGCCAAAAAAAAAAAAAGAAAAAAGAAAAAAAAGCCGAGACTAATTAATATTCGCATCTACCCCCTTGAAACTCAAAGCGAGAGGCTCAGCAGCATCCAATTTCCCTAACGCGCTAATTCCCCGGGCAGTTCCTGCTCAGCCCTATTCTCCACCCCCTTCGCGAAATCCCCTTACCTCATCTCTGCCACCACCCCCCCCCCCTCTCTCTCTCTCTCGCGAAACTCCAGGCTGTGCAAATTAGGGCTCGGCTTTCGTCTCGTCATATCCCAGCTCTCGCACAGCATCAAACGAGCCGCGCTTAGTATATATACGGTATAACTTTCCCCTCTCGATCAAAGAGAAAGAAAGAAAAAAAAGAGAGTCACATGGCCCAGGCTGTAATAGTCAAAAAAATACAAGTAAAAGTCACACACCCAGTCGTAAGCTCATTTTGTTTTCTCTCTTTCTCTCTCTCTCTCTCTCTCTCTCTCTCTCTCTCTCTCTCTCATTCTTCAACGAGAGAAAGAGTATACCGACAAAGAAATTCAGATGAAGGTCACTTTGCCAAGGAAGGTTTGAGAGTAGGGGGTGTATAGTGTAGAAAAGACGCGAGGTTTTGGATATTTCATTCAAGCGCACGTGACAACTTCGGGGACCTTTCAAGAATATGTCGCTATGTGCGTTTACGAAAATTGTATGGCATGACACTTTGCACGGATTTCTCGATTTTGTACTGTACGTGTGAGCTCACAGTAGGTGGTAAACGATTGCTTGGTTAATGGGTTTCTCTTTGTGGGATGGATTGGAGTAAGAATGTGTGCTTGCGAATAGGTCAGTAAGGTATTGTTTTTGATGTGTAAGAAAAAGGAGAAATTAAGGGTGATATTTGAATGTATTGTAGAATATTGATGTAATTTGTAAAGAAGTTTGTCAATTGAAAAATCTGATTTATTTAGTAGAAAATTTTTTTTATTATTTTAAACTAACATTACTTTATTTACTATTTTATATATACAGTGATTGAAAATATTTAAAAGGCTGTTACATTATATAAAAAGAATAAGCGAGTATTCAATCATTTTATATTTAAATTAAAAATTTTAATAAATTAAATGGAAAACTGAAAAATATCTAAAAGTTGATTTATCACATAATTATTTGAAATTAATTAAAAAAATTCATTGCATATGAAAACTCAAAATTAATACCTTTTAATATAAATAATTTACAATTTTTTTTGTGTCACTCAATAATTTCAATATTTATAAGATTCTTGAATATTCAATATAGAGAAAGAAAATAAAATAAACACAATTTCGATGTGGCTTAATTTGTAAATCGTATAGGCTTTGTAATCCTCAAGTCGTGGGTTCGATTCCTTGCGATAGTTGCACTAAGCTTTCGAGTCGTATAGCCAGAAATACGCGCTTGATTGTGTACTATAAAGGCTTAAATTTAACAGTATATCCCTAGCATAAGTCTGTAACATTTTTTTTTCTTTAATTTTTAAATTTTCGATTTTAATTACAATTTTTTTTTACAGACGAAATGGTACGCATTAAAAAGATTGATAAAAATGTTCTGTATGAAAACAAAATTGTATAACTTTACATTATGTATATTTAATGACTTACTAGGATTTATTTTTTATAATAAGTTCTTAAATTTACTATTGATGTAATTATTTGTAAAATAATAAAATTTTATAACGAATGAAGTAGACATTCATTGAATTACGCAAATATTGTAAAAATTAAAATTGATATTTAATCGATAAAATATTCATAAGAAGCCTTCGATTGTTGCTTTGTATAAAATTATAATTTCATTATTGAAAATTATAAAATAAAATACCTATATAGGTATTTTAATGTATTATAAATTTAAAATGGGTGCAATAAGAATGTTTATTTCATGTGATAATAATAATTTGCAATGATCTTGTAGCAACTGTGAAATCCACATTATTATTTTACAAAAATTATAAATAAAAAATGTTAACCATATTTGTATTTGTCAACGAAAGAATATCAAAAATTATAAATATAAAAAATTTTCTTTATGAAAATGTAATTTTATGTATGTACAATATTATCCCTTATTATATTTTTGCTTTTAAAATAAAGAGTAAAAATTGAAACATGAGAGCAATGCTATTTCTTGCTTTTGAGAATTTTACATGAAAGAGGATACTATATTTAATTAATCTCACAAAGAGCGTGAAAGCTCGATGGTAACAAAGATGCCAGACGTAACTCCTTTTCACTTTCAGTTCTATGTGTCAAAACATCTTTATATTTTAAACCTGATGACAATAATAGTTTTTTTCTTTTTTTTTCTTATTTTGTCAATTTATACCAAATTATCATAAAAATCTACAAGTACGCAAATAGCCAAAAACCCAGACTACAAGCACTCAAACATGGACATACTGAAAAGAGAAATATCAGCTTGAAAAACATCAAAACTCAGCAAAAAAAAGATAAAACGCACATTACAGACAGACGAGCGAAATTATCAAGGCGTGAATATCGTACAAATTATCGAGAGGGAGTTAAAATAGTCTCTCTCTTTCCAGTATTCCCGGGACTGCCCGAGACGAGATGGTAAATAGCCATTGAAAGCTTTTGGATGAGCGTTTTCTCCTTCGTTTTTCAAGTATCAGACCAATGGGTGCACGAGTCGTCTGGCTATGTATACAGTAAAACGAAATATTTAACGGCAAGTGGACTTGATACGATAGAGATTTGATGAGAGGGTGAAAAGCTGTGACGACGACGACGACGTGGCTGTGAGTTTGAGATAAGAGAGTTGGATCGGGTACTTGAGTAAATAGTTGCCAAGGAGAGTTGATGATTTTTTTTTATGTTTGAGGATTGTTATCATTTGACAAATTGGGTGTTATTGGATTGAGATGTTTGCAGTGCTGACGGTGTTTAGGTAGATTGGATTTTATTGTAAGAAATCGTAAATTTAGCTCTACTGAGCAATTCAATTAAAATTCAATGAAATACAAAAAAAAATAATTACCACAATTCGATTAACTGTTTCAATTTTTAGATTTTAATTGAATAATTTAATAATCCTATTAGATTCTTCAATGTGTTAAAATACTTTTGATCATTCTGTATTCAATTAAAATAATCACACAATTTTAGAAAATACATTTACTGCATTTTCAAGTAATTAAAATGTCATTTGATTCTCATTTTTAGAAATGTTATAACGACATTCAAAAAGTAATTTTCTTCATTCCAAAGATATTAGTCGTGTCTCTCGTAGTTTATTAAAACTATCTGTCTGGATTGAAATAGAAAATTAGCTTTTAAAACAAGCTAGTATAAATGACAATACAGGACTCATCACGATCCTGATAAAAATACATTTATATAAAAATATAGTTCTAATAATTTTTTTTTTTACTTGTATTTCAAATATTACCCTAGTTACAAATTAATTACCTCGTCCTAAAAAAAAAGAAGAAAAAGAAAATCTCTGATCATAAAACAAAAAAAAAACTTGAAAAATATTAAAACTTGGCTCAAAAAGCAAAATAAAATATCTCCAAGCGTCATAAAATCGTTACCCTCTTACCCTCTTTCCCTCTCTTTTTTTCCCAACCATTTCAAAAAGCGAAAAATATATAGCGTAACTCAAAAAAAAAAAAGCGAGCGTAGGTAACGACCGAATGAAACAAGCGAAAAGAACGAAATGAAAAATTTGATGCCGAGCTTGAGCTACAAAATAGAGAACTGACGAGAGAAAGAGCGAGAGCGAGGAGAAGAAAAAAAAGTTTTTTTTATAAAGCGAGAGAGGTAAAGTAGAAAAAGTACGATATGGTCAGACATATATAGAGAGTAAGAAAAAGATAGAAAGAGGTATAAGAAGAGAAAGGAAAAAAAAGTGCATCGGAAAGATAAAGGAAATTAAGAAGACGAAGAAGAAGAAGAAGAAAGTAAGATATAGACCGTACTATATCCAACACACATACACTTATAAAGACTATACAGTGTCGAGAGGTCGCTTGGATGCTGTGTGCTACCATAGTATATACTATATGTGTGCATATACACGGAAGAAAGTAGTCGAGGGCGTTAGTGTTGTGTGTGGGGAATTGAGGAGAGACTGAAGGGTAGGGGGGAGATCCCAGAGTCACGTGGGAAAGGGGAAAAGCCGAGATAGAATGAGAGAGAGATACAGAGCTCGAGATCAATACCTTGAGGTCGCTAGGCAACGAGCCTCCGGCGGAGAAGAGCAGAGAGAGAAAGAGGGAGAGTGAGTGGGAGCCGCTATACCACTGAGCGCGATCCGGGTAGACAGGGTGCCGCCAGTGCCGGCTCTCTCCTCCACCCCCTCTCTCTCTCATCTCTCCCTAACACAGCCTCCAGTCACCACCACACCACCCTCTTATATGTGTATACGCTCGCCCTTCGCTCTTTCTCTCTTCGTGTGTCGTGACCAGGCGCGGCTGCTTTATTGCTATTGCGTGTATGTATGTGTGTGTATATATGATGTCGTTTTCTCTCTTTTCATTTGCAAACCCAACAGTGGCTGCATGTGTTTTATATGTATATAGTATAAAGACACGCATCTTCTTCTTTCTATTGTGTATTTTATATATAGCTCGATGTGTCTAAGATAGATGAGAGAAAGAGAAAGAGAAAAGAGAGAGAAAAATATACACTTGAGAGCCCAAATGTTACGAATTCCACTGGGTATTAATGCACATATGTGGCTCTCTTTCCTTGTGTGATATCCCCAGCGGCACAGTCCAGCTTTTTCCGCTAGCTTTTTTTTTTTTTTTTGTTCGAAAAGCTGTATCTGAGAATCTCTATTTTCCTAAGCGGTTTTTCTTTTGGTTATTTGCTTTTGGTATTATATGCATTGGACAATGGTTGAGTTAATCTTCTTAATCTAAATATTTAGTAGTGTAGATTAGATTTTGTTACGTTAAAGGACCGTTTACATACTCTATCTTTTTTTTTTTTTTTTTTTTTGTAGTAAAAGTAAGATTTTTCATTTTCTTATTGTAGCTAAAATTGTATCTTTTCTACTCTCGTATGCAGAAAAGACGAGGTTTTAAACTAACTTCTATAGTGTATACAGCCTCGCGTATAGTTCTTCTCTTTTCTTCTTTTCACGATAGTCTTTTCTGTGTCCTCGCTGTGCTAAAACGGATTATTCCCTTGACAGTAGTCTCTTGTGTTCCTTTTCTTTCTTAAAGCACTGCATGGACTTTTGTGAGAGAGAGAGAGAGAGAGAGAGAGAGAGAGAGAGAGAGAGAGAGAGAGAGAGAGAGAGAGAGAGAGAGAGAGAGAGAGGGAGAGGGAGGGGGGGGGGGGGGGAGGGAGGGGGAGGGAAGGCGGTGGATGTATAGAGAGAGAGAGAGAGAGAGAGAGAGAGAGAGAGAGAGAGAGAGTAAAGAGAAAGGAGAGAAAATGTGTTTCTTCGAAGAAAGTCGATCGAGTGGATCTGACAGAGTGAGTTGGGAATTGTTCAGAACTGCGAGCTCTCTATTGTTGGTATACTTTTGTGTATAGTTGTAGCGCGAGGGAAGGCGCTAACGTCGTAGTACACATTTATAGTATATCGAAAAAGGAATTGTAAAGAGAAATTGACATTGGCCAAGTAGTTTTTTAAGTGCAGATGATGTTTCTTTACTTTTTTTTTTTTTGGGAGATTGTAAAGATATTGTAATGGTGATGAGTGAATTTTATTTTGGGCAACAAGTATTTTGATTGTATTTATGTTAAGATAAAGTTTGAATGTCAAATTGAAAAAATAAAAATTTGAATAGTATTAAAAATTTTTGTATTTTGCAATTACTGTTTAAATCAGATTTTTTCCATTTCCTTTATCTTTTACAATTACATATTGAGAAAGACATATCTATTTTAACGTGATACACCATAATTGAGTATGTCACGGATATATATGTTTCAATCGATACAATACGGAAATAAAGATAAAAATTTTTCCTCAGGGGTTATAAAACTTTGAAATACGGCTTGTACGTTAACGGCATCAATGATGGAGTATCAAATGAAAAAAAAAGAAAAAAAAGAAAAACATACGGAAATAAATGATGGCACACTTTCACGTACAAATATTAATCATCTAGAAATGATGATCCATTGTTTATCTTAATCAAAAGAATAAAACAAAAAAGAAAAAAAAAAATAATCATGAAAGATTATGATTACTCAATCTTTCAAATAATTACATCATATCAAGAATAAACAAATGCATAAATACAATTAATATTTTTTTTTTTATACAATAAATTTATTAAAATCATTATAAAAAAACAATGTATACTATTTACATTACAAGCTAGAAAAAGCCTGAAATTGATCCCATAAAATTTAGTTAAAGCCAGTAGTAGTAACTTTGAAAGAGGCATAAAAAGCGACTCTCGCTCGAGCAGAGACGTAATATACCTTCGGTCGCGTTAGACGAACGATGCCAGTTTAGTAGTTGAGTCGATAAAGTAGACCGTTGTGGGTGGATGGATGGATGGAAAAAAGGGTCGCATTTCTACTATGAGTTTGTACTTCTCATTTCTTTTTTTTTTTTTTTTTTTACTGTGACAACTGACACAGCATAGCTACTCCACGTTGTATCCAATGCTCGGATGGCTTGTCGGTTGGTAATTGCATTGCTATGACAAAATTTGTTGAGTGACCTGTTGTCGAAAGTGTTCCTCGACGTTCGCTTGTTTTGTATACTGGACAGGTGTAAGCTGCTCGTTCTATAACGTCTTCTTTTTTCATTGGTACTAGCCATAGCTGAAATATTTGATAATTTATTATTTGATACTTGTAAAGTTGTACGTTATTCTTTTTTGTTTAAAAAGAATTTATAATTTTAACAGCTGTTTTTATTTTATAATTATTATTTTTGTTATTCAAACTTTTCTTCTGTATCATTTTATTTTTGCTTGATTTATTTTAGATTTTTTTTTAATATACGAGTCCTGAAAACGTGTTTAAATTTTTGTGACAGTCTAAAGTGGAACTTGACAACTTGCCAAAATTTTTATTTCACTTTACTTTTAAAAGAAACCTCTTCGAATTTCATACAAAAATTTTTTCGAATAACATGATACTTTATGATACAAAAGTAAATTACTTCATACTCTAAAAATAATCTAATCTAAATTAATACAATCAACTTAATTAATTATTCAAATCACATAAAATAATAATAAAACCAATTACTTACATAAGGCATATCATCATATAGAACTTTAGGCAATGACTCATCAAGCATCATCGTATCCATATTAAACCTAGCGCCATCAAGAAACAAACCATAGACATAAACTCCATCAGCTGGTGGTTTAGTGAAGCTCGATTCCTTAAGCGGTACAAAGTCGTAGACAAGCAAATCGATCGGAATCGAGTGCTTGCGAGCGTAATTTTGTCGAGCACCAGTGAGAAAAGCCTGGGTGAAGTAAAATCCCGAAATCCAAAAAGCTGTAGGTGGACCTTCTTCGTACCAAGTCTTTTTGTAAAGTAGTTTTAAAATTATGCAATATTATACAAAACTGAGGATATGTGAAATTGGGTTATTTGAAATTGAAGCTTTTAGTGATACGAACTTGAAGGAAGTTTAATCGACGCAGGAAGTCCTGAATGTAGCTACCAAGTGGTTTTAATGATGGATATGAGACTCGTTGCCAAAGCTCGGGTATGCGGCCGGTTATTATCGATGCGAATACTTCCTCAAGCTCCGCGTCCATAACTACCAGACCTATGATAAGTTTTTGAAAGAAAGAAGAGAGTAGTAGTTTATTTAGTAGTTTTTTTTTTATGAAAAGTAAAGATGATTATTTTCTTATCAAGGATTTATTTATGAAAAATAAAACAGTAAAATTAAGTCGAGTGATAAACTTTTCAAAAATTTTGTAAAAGGAACGACAAATGAAAAAGAAATCCAAATTAATACCAAAGATCTTGAAAATTTTATGCAAAAAAAATCTTAAATCAATTTGACGGATGCAGTTCTATAAAAACAAGTAGCCACTATTATAGTCTTTTTGACGCTCAATCGAACGTATTTTAGCATATGAAGCGCTCACGCAATAGTTCAATCGACATACACCAAGAATCGAACCCACGAACTTGTGTATTACTAAACCAAGCATTTTGCCGATAGCGCTATTCTACGCCCGTAAGATAACGCTTAAGCTAATAATATTTTAATGATACTTCACATCGTTCATAGATGCTTACATACTAAAATTTAATATTATTTATTATCTATTTTCTTAATACATAATTAAAAAAATTATTATATCTAATAATAAAAAAAGCTTGCCCCTGCTCAATATACAATAAAAAAATTACAAAAAGAGCCCAAGAAATATCAATCAACAATTCAAAACAAATTAAAATTTTGTCAAACTCTTATAAAAAGCTCAGAAACTTATTTTCTTTTCTCTAAATAATAAACATACCCTTAATCGCCTTCTGTACATTGACCAAACTGCTACGTATAGTTTGTAGAAGCTTATTGAACCTGCCCATTTCCTGAACAAGTACGGTATTCATACTCTGAGTATAGGAAGTTGGCCACTTTTCAAGCGCAAGTACCAAATCAAAGTCCTGAGGCAGCTTAGACAGAATATCACCGGATATCGAGTAGACTACCTCGTCCGGGGATTTTCCGCTGTCTGTATCGGCAGCTTCGGTGTCCTAAATAAAGAGAAAAAAATATTGCCATGCTCGTATACATGCTTTTTATTCTAGAGCTTTTCGATACAGATTTAACGAGGATAAGCGGCTTAGTTTTATTTTTATTATTTTTTATTCTTTTTTTTTGCGAATTTAAAAAATAAAATTCGATGTCAGCTTATTTTGTTAGTATTAGCAATACAATTAATTTTTTTTTTTACAATAAATGTTCAATCTGTAATTGAAGTTATTGAAATAATTTTAACGATGTTAAGCTGTGCTTTCATTGAATACTTTTTTATATAAACTGTAATTTTTAATAAAAAAAAATTTTAATTTCAATACATTTTTTACCAAATAGTATATTCAGAATATTATTTCTATTGATATCAAATAAAAACTCATAAAAAAAATAATAATAATCATAGAAAAGATAAGTATTATCGATTAATCGATAACGTTATACAACGTTAAAATAGAAATACATAAAATAATACACGAGATTTATTCTCCAGTCTGGACTCCATAAAACATTTGTGTTTGCTTTTAAAGAGCTTTGCTTTCAACTTATCGTAAAATAATCAATAACAAGAGCCAAACTTATCATTTGCATTGATAAACCTCTTCCTTTCTCTATTTCATATATAAATTCACAAAAAAATACCAAATTATCAAAAATTAAAAAAGAATCCTACCTGAGTAAGCAATATCGAAGATAGCATAAGATCAGTGCTTTGTTGGTCCTTAACAATATCAGCATTATCGTTCATACCAAATACCGAAGGCTCTGCAAGCATAGGCAGCTCACGCACGTGATCCAAAAATTCCGTATGAGAATCAGCTTGTGGTACGACGTAACGTCCGTCGTCGTCAAAAGCATAATTTTCAACGTTTACAACTCCTTCGACGTAGTAACGTGCGAGTATTGTATTTAAAGCTCGACGATCCCATTCGTCGGTTACTCGGCCACCGTAATTACATTCGCCTTAAGATAAGTAGGTTTTATTTGTATTTAAATGTTTTGTGTATTAAGCCTTTTAAAATTCTTTTATTTGTCGTGGGTAAAAGTTTTGTGCTTTTAAAATTTGGCTTGTGTGTATACTTGGAGAATAGAATTTTAAATTGGGATATGGAAGATGTTGATAAAGTTTTTAGTCCGGTAAAGTTGCATTATCATACTAAGGATATAAAGGTGAAATTTGTCGACTTCTTGAATATTCAATGCTTGAACAATTCAAAGTTTTAATGCAAATTTTTTTTTTCTTTTTATAAAGTGCTTGGATTAAACTTTTAAGGCGTTAAAAGACCTGAATACATACTTCTTTTTTTTAAAACAGTAAAAAAGATTTTATTAAAGCTATTATTGCAATTTCAAAAATATCTTATACTAATTTAATATCAGTTCAATGAACTTTGTTATGTTGAAACTCGAAATTAGGTATTTTAAAAATTTATGAATTTAAATTGGGATATTTGTCGTCTGTCTGACCAATTATAGATGTTACTACTTGTGAGTAAAATTTTTAATCATTGTTAATTTAAAAATAATTACTTAAATTCTGAACTTATCGCTATTTCTATAACTAATAATAAAAGTAGAATATTCTTCATTTTACTCAAGCTTAAATAAAAAAAGATTTCAAAAATATACAATTTATCGATCAAAAAATCAATCAACCAAAAAAAAAAAAAAAATTAAAATCAATCTAAAAAGACTAGTTTCACATATCACATTTCAATTGCATTTTACATATTTGAAAATAACTTCTGATAGTGATTGATCGAACGATACTATCTATTTGAACATCCACCAACACACATATACCTATACATACCTGTTAGATATTTGAGTGCCGTGAACTGTATATCAGCGTATTGAGCAAGGAAAATTCTCAGTTGTAGCGCACTGATGCGTAGATCGGTCTCATTGAACTCGTACCGATTATTCCAGCCGATTGGACCAAATTTTCGACGCTCCTGTACAATCGCGTGGAAAAAGCAAAGAGCGTAAAGGAGCTTCTTAAAGTTCTCCTTTTGCTTTGGTGCCTCAAAAAATTCCGGGTCGCATATGGGATCCTTAAGAATATGTTCATTTACTTGTGTTTTCAAAATTATCTTTTATTTCATCGCATTTTTTTTTTATCATAAGTGAATATTTGATTAACTCACTTGTAAATAAGATCGTGTAATATTCGAGCGTAAACCAGTCGGTGGTTCATTCGTCATTTTCACTCCGTTTTGCAGTACACTAACCGGAAAATGATCGGAGGGATAACTGGTAAGCCAAAGTCGGAAATCCGGATGTACAGTTTCTGGTGTAAATTCCTCGCAAATCTATATAAAAAATTCATAAAAAGTCCACATCAACACCAAATCTTCTACATCATCAACTCATAAATAAAAAGCTAATATCACCTTTTCAAGCGTAGGCATCCAGCTTTTAGCAAGATGGCAATTCTGTAGTACCACCCATGTGCCATTTTTCACTGCCTCGTCAATCATACTCACAGCAATAGGACCCTGACCTTGACCTAAAGAGAGCGAGCTTAAACGACTGGCTCCAAAGCCTTGATCGTCGGCGAATTTAAGTAGTACAGCTGTTGGATCCGCACCCGGAGTCAAGACGAAAATCAATGGTATGCAGGAGTGAGAATCACCGTATGATGATAATAAATCGAATGGTGGTGATTCTACGTATTCCTTGCCTATTTCATCTGTGAAATCGAGATGATTTTTCGAATTTCAGCGGTGTATCTTGAAAGTAGGCTGGATGTAAGATATTTCGATATGGATATAGCGTGAGATT
The DNA here is from genome assembly GCA_030522805.1 of Leptomastidea abnormis. NCBI lineage: Eukaryota > Metazoa > Arthropoda > Insecta > Hymenoptera > Encyrtidae > Leptomastidea > Leptomastidea abnormis. The sequence continues at coordinate 19,196 of JAPYZE010001158.1, read as the reverse complement.
TTTTTTCTTGGTAAAGGGTACTTTGGTTTAATTTGGGGCAGATTTCCAAATGGCATGTGGTATTTGAAATCGAATTGACTTGAAGAGATAGATTTTTGGTTTCACGCTCTTATATTTTGAACGCGTTAAAAAATTTGTTTTTCGACCAATAAATGTCGGACGATAAAAAAATTATGGAAATAGATTATTTATTTTAATTCGATTCTAGATCGCTTGATGCTCTAATTTTTTTTAATAATTAAATGTTTTTTTCATTGATTTTAATTGAGTAAAACTTTAGTTTTATTGACTCGCAAAAGTAAATTGGGACACCAATAAAAAGAAAATTTATGGTTATTTATTATGCCTCACAAGCTGCTTTTCTTATAAAAAAGCTCTGATATCCATATCTGATCATTTTGTTTACTTGATCACAAGTATGTAAACACGTATCATCTAAAACTGACTATTTTTATGTCACGATTAATAGCTTGTTTAATTTATCGTTGAGTTTTCAAGTAAACTTGTGATTGAGACTATTTTAACATGAGATGAACAGTAGTTAAACGAAATTTGGGGTAATGGTATAGTCATTGATTTAGGTGGTCAGCGGTTACTGCACGTAAATTTTAATCTTTAGATAGAAACCACATTTTTATCCATCGACTCAACGCTTTTTCTCAATCTTATCGAAGAACCATTTCTGTTTACAGAAGAGCTTGAAAGAGCTTTTATTATTGAGCAGTGAAAAGCTTTATTCATGACTATTGATTTATTCGTTTTCTAAAGCGAAGAGTAGCTATGAATATACACAAAAGTATGATCCAAATTACTCTTCGTAAAATTAAAATTATTAATTTCAATTTAGCTATTTATCCAAACCTTTTTTTTTAATAATACAATCCAAATTTGTTTTGTATTTATTTATTTTCTTTTTTTATAAAAGAAAACATTTAAAAATTTATTTTTCTTTTCTTTATTCGCAATTTTCTTAAAATAGAATAAACGTATCCAATTATCCAACATACCTTCAATAAGCAATTGCACACCAGGTATAACTTTATCATATCTAAGACATCGAAGAACAAGAAGCTTTTCAAAGAGAGGAAGTTTATCAAAGGGTGCAGGAAATTTCAGTGTATGAGGTTCGCGATGATCAAAAATCACTTTCCATTCGTTCGGCGCCTTTTCCAACGCTGCTTTAATTCCCTAAAAATGTAGGAAAAATTTTATTAATTTATCCAGTCTTGTATACTAATATCTCTATAATAATGTAATTCACCTCGAAACCATGAACCGCATCCAATCGACAAATTTCATCCCAAGCTTTGGTAGGCAGCCATTTAGCCGGACTAGGATTTGGATTTTCTAAGCCTACACCACCGGTAAGTAGAAAGAGCCACTGCGCACTTGGCAGCTTTCCCTTTTTAGCTCGCAAGTTGACCAGCAAAAGTAAGGAGAATAAAAGCTTGTCTTTTTCGAATAGCGAGCGGCAAACGTTGACGTAAAGCGAATAAGTAAAGTGACGACGTAAATCATCCAGACGCTGATTAAGATCGTCTACGGGCTTTGTGTTGTCGATTGTGCTTTTGAATAAGTTGACAAACCAAGCTAGCGAGTACTGGTACATTGGATCGATGTTTGCTAGACCAGCTTTTCGAATAAAAAGAAAGATTATTTTTAACAATAATATTTTACCATAGAGTATATGATGTGTATGTGCAAAATTTATTTGTAAGTTTTATAAACGTTGATGTGCGATTGTTCTATTGTTCTAAATTATTATAAACCTTTTCTTGAGCTTATTTTGTTGAAAGCTGTAGTTAGTTATACACAGTGTCTCGTAAATATCTTAATTTAAACACAAGTATCTTTGTGTATTAATATACTATAAATAATCAGATATTTTAATTTACCGATAGTAAAAAATAGAACGGTACTATGAGTTGCTATCGACGTATACTGCAATCTAGTCTCGTCAATGGACTTCTCCGTAATTTCCGCAGATGCCTGTTTCGCTTGAATCTCGTTGGCAAGCGTCTTCGAGGAGCTCAACACGCTAATTGCAGTCTGATCTTCCAATATGTTCTCGTCAGACGTTGAGAGCACTTCCAATATCTTGTCTTCTATCTCCTTTAGCATCCTGTCGATATTCAATTTTAGATTATTTTTATATTTTTATTAGGACAAGAAATATTTTTATTTTATTTTTTTCATGTCCGTTACTGATTTTCTATTTTAATTAAAATCAATTTTTTTAAAGATATAAGCAAAAACTTTTTAATATTTTTCCTTCAATTAATTTTGAAAGATTTTTTTCAATAATCATTTAAAAATATTTATTACAAAATACTGAAATGAAAATATATACTTACTTTTTATTTTCAGCTCCTTGTACAATAAGCTGATTCTTTTCAGCCTCTAAATCTGGCCTTTCTTTAGCAACCACTATACCCAGAAGCTGATCTTCTAAGCCATCCGGCGTAATCATAAAATTTAATAACGTTACTTTCACAGCAACCTCAGGTAAATAATGTGGATTTCTGAGCTTTGTAGTGATATAAAATCTATAATATTTATTTTGATTATTTTAATTAATTATTATTATTAACTAACTAACATAAATTTTAATATTATATCAGTTAATTTTACATTATCAAAAAAATAATTATTAAACAATACCTAAATTTATCATTATACTCCACTGTCGAATCACCCAATCTAATACACATAGCACCACCAGACTTAAAAGTTTGCTTAAGCAACAAAGGCTCAAGAGCCGCATCCAATTCTTCGCCAACGTTCTCCAACAAAACTGGCTGACCAAATTGAATAGCATTTTCCAATACTCTCATATAATCCGCCTGACTCAATCTTATCACATGTATACCCGCAGCTTTTTCAAGATTTTTAATCCATTTATTAGCCTGGCCTTGAGGATCGATCATAAGAGGCCATCGTCTCGAGCAACCAACGATAATAGCGTTATCGATAGAGAATAAATCGGTTGGTAAACCAAATATATTCCAAGAACGTATAAGTACTGGATTGCCAAGTATTTGAGTCAATTGAAAATCAGGACTGCAAACGACGTTAAGACTCGTACATACAGCAGTCCAGTTGTCGATTTGTTTCTGTCGATAGGCAGCTGTAAAGACTCCGAGATAAGCTACGGCTCCTGCACTGATCAATACGTCACCGGTTAACTTAAAGTAACGTTGACCAAGTTGTACGGCTATCTCGGACCAACGTGTGTACTCGCCACCCAAACCACCTGTTAAATTTTCCAATAAAAATAACAAAATATTAAACAATTCTGGTTATTTTTAAAAATGTTATTGTCTAATTAGTGACCCACCGATCAACTCTTCAGCTCTTTGTAACTTTTGTTTACACATATCAACTTCCTCCAACATTCTCTGATAATCATTCCTACGTTGTTCCAATAATTTCTCAAGATTCTCAACTTTTTGTTGAACCTGACGAAGTTGAGCTCGCTTCGCTTCAACACCAGCCATAGCATAAGCATAACTAGCCTTTGCTTGTGCTAAAGCAATCTTTTTCGGTGCAACAACTTTTGCTACTTTGTCATATTCGGATATTGCAAAAACCCATTTACAAAGACCTTCGCATGCTGTTGATGCATTACGAATTTTATCCGGATCAAAATTGGGATTTGTTAGGATAGTAGAACGTATTTTTGCTATAACGCGTTCAGGTATGTTGTCTTTGTCGAAATTGAGTAGATTTTCAAGGAAACGTATATCACCGAGAATACGTAAAGATGCTTTCCAATAATCGTCTACCATCATTCCTGATTCGTTACGTACACGGTCTGGTTTAACGTCCTACAATCGGTAAGTATAATTGGTTATAGAAAAATTGAAATCGTTAAATTATCAACATTTTAAAAATAAAATCTGAAAAATATTATTAATAACAAATTTGACGATAAATTTACTTTTAAAATACATATGGCTTCCATAACAAGTTTAACACCAGCAGGTGGATTTTTCATTGTTTTCACAATCTGTATATCTTGAGCTGTCAATGTATTTAAAGCAGCATTAGCTGCATTCAAAATTGGCAATACTTCTTTTAAATCAGCATCGCATTCAGCCTTAATTGCTTCAGCAGCATCTGCTGCCACCTAAATTTTTAAATTGTTTTACAATATTGTTGAAATAAATACTTTTCAAACATTATCATATTTTTTTAATCGCGAATAAATTACCATAGCGACTTCCTCATCTTTCTTTACGATTTTTTCAATTTCAGCAACCTGAGCAGTCTCTTGTTCAATTTTACCCAACATCTTTTGTACATCCTTAGTAGCTTCTATAAGTTTTGGTTGTAGAGCAATAAGTATTTTCTTCATCTTACCAACTTGAACATGTGCATTATTCAATGACTCCAATCCTGCTTCATAACGTTTTTTACCATCCACTACTTCTTTCCTCTTCTGTGCCAAAATCTTATCAAACGTACTGATAAGCTCGAGATACGAGGTAGGTGTAACGTAATTATGACGTTTAGTCCTAGTCGCAAATTCCTTTGAAACATCCTGCGTTGAGGTATGGAAAATCTGGCACATGGCAATACAAGCAGATCTTTCTTCATCGCTAAGCTCGATCTCACCAAGAAATTTGGTAGCTACAGCGACTAGGGCATCCTCTGGCCAAGGTTGCAGCCAATCGATGGTACAACAATTAACCAGAGCAGGAAACTTACGAATGCGCGCACGAAAATTATCACCGATCGGCGACATTGCAACTACCACGTGCAGCTGTTCCTTAACGATTTGTACAAACATATTGTAGAGGGCATTTGGCGAGCCATCAGTTTGCAAAGACTTGTCACGTTGTCGATCTATTATACGCATTTTTTCACACAATTCCATTTTTTCGTCAGGTGCAAATAGATTTGGTACCTCGCCAGAGTTTAACATATTGCTTATATCCTCAAGAAATGATTCTTCTTTGATTTGTATATCGGTAAAAAGGAAAGTTGTATGTAGTTCGGAAGAAGCAGTTTTACGTAAAATATCTTTTAGATCTTCGTGCCATTCATTTGAGCCGTAAGCTTTTGATATTTCTACTTGGAATATATCGTAGTCGGATATGTGAGCAGCTAAACGTGTGAGAGATTGACGACCTGAACCACCAACTCCAATTAATAGAGCGTGACTACGCGGTTGCATCATTATGCGACAGATTTTTGATAGATGCTCGATTGCGAATCTAAAAAAATGATTTTTTTTTAATTTTGATAGATTTCAGGCACTGGATATATTTACCTAAAAAGCACAAGATTCATAGGTTTTTTAGAAATTGAATTATATTCCTGCAAATAATGATCCACAATAATTGCCAGTTCATCTAAATTAGGAACTTCCATGTATAATTTTGCATCTGATGTAGTATCTTGAAAATTGCAATATATTAAATTTCTCAATTCTAACTCTGTCACCTAAAATATTTTCATAATATTTGTTCTATTATAAAATTGAAAAAACCTCATAAAATTTTATTTAATAAAAGCATATTTGTATTACCGGAGCACCAGGTTCATTAACAAAATCAGCAAACAAATGATTCAAATCTTCGTTCATTTTATTTGCCAGTACCATTCTAATTAATTCTACAAGCCAAGAAGTATCAGTTTCATCCACCAAACGATCTCCATAAACTCTAAGTACTTCATGAACCCACAGTCTTTTCAAAGCCGCCTATTACATCAAACAAAATTATGATTAACCACACTTAATAATTTATAAAAATAAAAATTCATTACAAAAATACCAAATTAGGCATAGACTCTGGTCTCGACAGTAACAATCCCAGCACAACTCTTGAAAAATCTCTAAGATTAAACAGATAATGCGACTTGGCAGGTGTAGGTAGCAAAATTTTTAATGCACCCTTATAAACATCTAATGTACCGCGAACAACTTGATCGACATATTTTGAAAAATCGGCAGGAAAACCTCGAGTATCAAAATGCCAATGTAAAATCGTACGAAATATCGTAACCATGACTTCATCCTCAAATTCACTTATACCAAGTGTGACAAAATGTCGTTTAAAACGTGGCGTTACATCTTTGCCACTTGATGGTGGTAACATAGCGCAGACTGGTTGGACATCAACTAGCTTAATCTCTGATATGTCTTTACGATCATACCACATGCCATGGTCCAGCCATTGACGAAGTAGTTCGATTGGCGGTTGAGCGCCGTATTCCTCTTTTTGAGGTATAGACACGTCGTCGATAAAAATAACCCAGTGCATTCCTGTACAGATTTTTTTTTCTCGACTAGTATAAACAAAATTAACTAGTATTCTAATTAAACAATCCGATCAACATACCTGGCGGAGCTCCATAAATCCCTTTCCTCCTTTTATCCATCTTGCTCATTATAATATCCTGAGTCTGATTAGCAGTAGTTTGCGCAGAAAACGTAATAAATAATTGTTTATAAACACTGGGACTACATTTCTTCATCAAAAATTCTGCAATATACGACGATTTTCCAGTACCAGTTGGTCCAACAAGTAACACCGGCTTCTGGTGTCCAATAAGCATCTTGAATAAATGGAAGTACCGTACTGTCTCAATTGTCGGTACCATAATTTGATTAACTGGACAGTCACGTGGTATGGGAGGCATATTAGCCAACTCGTCAGTCCACAGTATCCAATGTCCTTTGCCAGTCTTATCAAATCGGTAATCATGTACGAGACCCTCGTTTGGTAATGATGTAACGTAAGGCTTGCGTGGGTGTGTTACTTCCTCTGGTAACTGAAACTGTTCGACTACTTCGTCAGGTAAAACACGCTCTGTGAGACCGCGGAACAGTATACTGAAGCGTTCGCGATATTCTGGTGTTATTGTACCACCAAATGACCAAATGCAAGCGAAGAAAAAACATCCCTAAATAAAAATCGGTATGCAAGTGAAATATAATTGTTTTATTATATTTTCTTTTTAATTTGAGAAAATAAATGAAATACCTCAACTTGAGCTCTCAATTCAAGATCAGAAGTGCTTTCAACATATTCTTCGTTATTAAAATCGTCAATTTGACAATCGAACAGGTACATCGCTGATCTGACAAGATTTGCTGATTGCATACTAATCATTTCCTTAAAAATATCTTTGATTACTTATAAAATTCACTATTATTATTTTCTAAATTAATAAATATTTTTTTGTATATTTTTTGATTGATTTAAATTAAAAGGACATAGTGTAAAGTTTAATAATTACTTTAACTTCGCATCGTTCTATAAAGTGCAATAATGCTGTACCAAAGCGTAGAAATGTATCCTTCAGATGATTTTTTATGTGATCGCTTAATGTCTTAGGCAGAGTATTCAACCAAGAAAATAAAAGACATTCCCATCCTAAAGATACCGGCTCCATATAAATCATTCCACATCTTGATACAGTAGCAGGTGAAGCTACCTAAAATTTCTCATACAATCGTTATCATCACTATGCTATATTTTTACAGAAGCATCTTTTTTTGTACATCCCAAACTTACCTCCAAATCCATAGGTTCAAAAATCAAATTAGTCGTTGGTGACAACTGTATAATCTCCCCAGACATTAAACACAATTTTTTATTATCATCCAGCACAGTATTCATATTCTCAATCCAAATAGCATCAACTGGACCATCAAATATCAACCACTTCCTATTCTCATTAGTCGAGGTTGCAAAATCCCGATACTTAATAGCAAGTACACCATCTCTCCATTCATGCGATGCAGGATCAAACTGTCCATAAAGTTGACCCATTGTTACAGATTTAGGATTAATCACTGTAATCTCAACTCTATGCTCATCCATTAATCCTCGTTCCTCAATAAGTTTTAAAGCTCCAGCTAAGACTCGATAAGCTGTAGTCTTGCCACCAAATGGTAAACCAACAAGCATAAAACCATGTCGAACTATCATCATCTCAAAAATTTGTTGGACCTTATTTAAAAAGAAATCCGTGCATTGAAGATTCATGGTAGCACAGGTTTCGCGAGCACAAGCATTCAGATGTGTGTAGTCTGGTTCTGGGAGTGTGACACCCGGAAATAAATCCGAAGCAATGCCTACAAATATAAAATGTTACAGCGAAATCTGAAAAGTATTTTAAAAATATTTAAAAAATGTAGCCAAAATGAACCTTTAAAGAGCGGCAAATCTTGGCTGAGAAATTTAGGTAAATTAACGTCAGTGATACTACGCAACAGAAGTATATCCTCTGATTCTTCCGGATACTTGAGTTTAAGATTACCAGCTGCAGTAAGTACAGACTTGACAGCTCGCATACCGTAATCATAATGACTTTGACTGCTCAACTGCTCAGAACAGAGCTTATAAGCAGTGACAATTTTTACAGCAAGTGGTCGTCCATTATAAAATCCAAATGAGTAAAGAGTATTCTCGGATATTAGAGCATAATCCGGTACCATCATAGCAACCGATCTGAATAAAGCCTTAAGATTATCGGGTAATTCAGATCGTCCAGCATATCCAGGATTCATCGTGATGAAAACAGCGCAAGTAGGATCTAAAGCAATATCCGTGCCTTCGAACAATATTCGTTCGGAACCTGCTAGTATACCACGCTGAATAGTGAGAATCTGTTGTGCAACGACGGATAAAACCTCGAGATCGATTCGATTGAATTCGTCAAAGCAGGACCAAGCACCACATGAAGCTAGACCTTTAAAGAATTTTCCAAGAGCGATATAATCAAGACCGTCCGAACAATTGAATACGACGCACTGCTTAGCTACGGCTTTGGCCAGATCCTTAGTGGTCTCGGTTTTACCGGTACCCGCTGGACCTTCTGGTGCACCGCCTAGATGGAGGTTTAGAGCACCGAATAGAGTACGGTAACAGCGATCGGTTAAAGGAGTTATGACAAGTCGTCCGGTATTGCCCAGGTATTCGTAGCCATAGGCAAGGTTTGAATTTATCATGTAGGTCATCATATTTTCTTCCTGATTAGGGAATTATAAAAAATTTATTATATTTTATAATCATTAAATTTATTAATAATTATTAAGTTTACTTTACCTCCCAATAATATCGAAGCTGACAAAGCCATTTGAAATCGGTATTTTTTGTAACTTTCTCATTGCATAAACTAAGCAGAACATCCTTGCTATGTACATCCAATGTCACCAATGCCTCTAAATAAACAGTATCATTACATAATATATTCTCACAAAAAAAAAATATATTAAACACTAAAAACAATTCTTTATCTCACCTAAAGTAACACGATTCTGTTTAGTAAGCTTTCCACGTATAATCAGAATAATATCATTAAGTTCACGTTGACATTGCTCATGATAACTTATCAAACCAGGTAATCCTTCCTCAAGCATAGCATGTTCAATTTGTAATGTCCAATAAAGTTGACCAACACATAATACTGTTTGACCAGGCCATTCAAGTACCCAAGTTGTACGTGGTACAGTTGGATAAGCTTTTATAGCTCGATCAACTTTGTCACGTATACTTTTACGCATATCAGCTTCAAGTTCAACCAACCAACGTTCAACTTGACCACGTGCTGATGCTGTTGGTATTACATCACATAGACCGACTATTTCACCTTCTGCTGAACGCATCTCGTGTACGTTTAATTCGTCGTCGAATGTTAATCTAGCTATACCTTCGAAGCATTTTTTTAAATGTGGTTGTACTCTGTTGAATTGATCGAAGTAAAAAAATTGTTTTATAAACTTATTTTCTTTTATCAATAAAATAAATAATTTACCTAGTTGGATCTTTAGTCTCGGATAGTATCTCAAGCAGCTCATCGTTCGAAAGGAAAAAGAACCTCGGGAAATAAAGCCTCTTTTTCTCTAAATAATCGTTCAAGCCCTTCTGAATAAGCTCTAAAGTAGCGAAATTTTTCCTCAGCCTCTCCAGCATCTTTTCAACTTCGACAACAGTAAGAACATGTGGATTAGCCTGTACGGTTTTCATAATATCACGCCAGGTCTTATCAACCGTAGCAAAACGTTTTCCTTCTTCAGGCATTTGCTGTTGAATATCTGGTGAAGTAAAGATCGGCTCGAGATACATCCAGGTCGCTTGTACCTGAAGCCATTGGTCCAGAATATTTTGCAGTAAATGCAGCTTCTTTTCCCAAGTACTGTGCAATAAAAAAATTGTTAAAAGACGAATTAAAGACAGGTAAATTAAGGTATAAATGAGAACCTACAGAATCTGCTCTTCGAAAGGTTTAATATAAGGCGAATTCTTCATAGTCATAGTCTTAAGTATGTGATCATCGAGTAGCAATTGAATATCATCAACTGCAGCTACCACATAAGTACCGGTATCCCTATATGGATTGATTGTGAAATAAGTATCAGCCCAATCAATTTCCATACGATTCATCGTCTTCTCCAACGTATTCTCTTTACTCGCAGCTTCGGATATGCCCTCGAATAAAGCTACGTGCTCGTCAAGTCCAAGATCGAGTACTCGACGTAAAGTTAGGGACTCGTCGAATTTTATAGGGATACCAGCTATCTCGGATATCTGTTCCCAATGACGTGCTTTTAAACCTGGATTGCCAAGTGTCATTACGACTGGCATACGTTCACGGAATTGCTCGGTTTTTTCACGTACTGCTTCGGCTAAGCGACGTGGATCTGGCTCGTGAAAACTTTTTTCTAGCTTGTATAAATTTCTGGGGATGATGGAGTTTTTTGAGTTGTTTTTATGTTATAATGGTTTAATAAATGTATTTTTTTAGTTTTAGTTTAACTTATAAAAAAATATACAGGTTATATAATAAAATTTATATAAATTTAAATACCTAAAACTCGAGGAAACTTCATTATCAATTTCTTCAGGATCATACGAACCAATCATCGAAGACGTCCATTTTTCAAATTTTGACAAAAAACTACATGCCACATCGTATAATTTTTTATACGGAGCCAAACGATCTGCAATCTCTTTTCTTAACGGATATTGAGTTGTCTCCCAACCAAATGAATTTTCTTCCTCGTTAAACTTATCTATCTTTTCCATGGCACTTGTCAATTTCTTTTCAAAAATCTGAGCTTTCTTTTGATATCGGAAAATTTCTTCGATATCACCCAGAAATTGATATTCCTCCACTTGTTTGTTATAATTATCAAGTTCATCTTCGAACTTTTGATATCGGACTAAAATATTCAAGTAGTTTTATATTCATATCAGTCAAACTATACTTACAGTTAAGTGTAAAATATTAGCAAAAAAAACACCTCTAAGCGATTCTTGAAACTCTTCAGTTTTCTTCTCAATCATAACTTTATTATAATCCAATATCTCAGGCATCTTGTGATACCAATAGAAAGCCGTATTGTTATTGGTTATTTCCTCATCCGTCATAAGCCAGTAATCCGTTAAAAAAGTAATATTTTCGAGTATTTCACGAAGCTTGTCTTTCAATTTGTTCAATTGAAAATCCTCGACTTTTTTCATGTAATCGATCAAATCCATCAAAGCTGCGGTGTTTTGCGGTGCACTTTCAGCGCGTTCGGAAATTAATTCGTAATCTTTAGTGACGCTTTGGATATTGAAGAGAAAATAAATAAAATTAGAATAAACGTTTATAGACACGAATATCGTTTTATTTTTACTATTACTAAATTATTACCTAATAGCTGTTTCTTGATAATCCGATACCAATTTATTCAGTAACATATTTTTTAAAGTATTTATATTCGTTGTTATCATGTCTAAAAATTCGCTTCGATGAATTTTGAAAAATGGTAAATATGTAACTGAATCATTTTCAATTAGAACTTGACTTCCAAGTTCATGATAGCATTGAATTTTCTTTTGATATTCTTCAAAAGGTGATCTTTCATTTTTTACAAAAGCTTCGACTTTCGTTAGTTCTTCGTCGTTAAAAAATTCTTTATACCTTAATTAATTAATTCAGTTAGTTTTTTAATTGTGAGATATTAAAAAAAAAAAAGTAGGATAACATTTACTTATATTACAGTAAAATACCTGTTAAGTTCTAGAAGTGTTGATTCAGGTGCAACCCTAAGCTCTTCAACGAGCTCAGCAATTTTTCTTTTATTTTTTGCGATAATAGCCTCGGAAATACTTGGCTAAGACATAATAATTATACTACAAATATATTTCCACTAAACTAAAGTATAATTAAGAAAAACCCTAGTCATAAACTTACCTTTAAAAAATCTCTCGGTCCTGACCAATCGAGATAAAGCTGAGTTTCAAGACGTTCAAAACTCATCATCGCCTCGCGCATAACATCAAGAGCATTACCGATCATATCTTTAAAATATTGGAAAGGTGGATCAAAGCAAAGCTCGCGTGATTTTACAATAACGTTGAGTTTGAAAGTACCACCGTAGCGCTATTATAATATAAGAATAAGTTAATTCGAGAATTGATAGTAAAGATTGAGTAAAATGTGTAATGCTTGCCTTCATATTTAAAATAAAGGCGACAAAATCTTTGAGACTAGATTTGTACATCGATAAAAGTTGGGATTCCATTAGTTTGGCGATGCAATTAAAAAAACGATTGAATTGTCTTGTGTTAAGTAAGCTCGGAACCAGATTTCTTTTGTTGTTCTACAATAATAATTAACAAAGATTTATATCGAAGTTCCTAATTTTTTATAACAGTAATTTTAAATTTAAATTATACTGATAATTTTACTTTTAAAAATATAGCCTGTATACCACCAAACCAGTGAAGTTTCAAATATTTCACAGCATTCTGTACGTGCACAATAATTTCGTTCTGAAATTCCATCAAATCCCAGCTTTCACTATGCTTTTTTATCTCATCGAGATCGATCAATCGAAAATCTCTAAAAGATTAAAAAGAAAATATCAAATTGATAATACAAGATAAAAGGTGATTACATAAATTATATATTATCACCTAAAATCTCGATTCCACAAAGTCCATGACATCTTCATACATGGATTAATCAAATTTAAATTATCACCGATTTTCCTTTTATGCAAATTAAAAACTTCACAAAATCCTCGTGGAAAAGTTTTTTTAACCCTCTTCATAAACTTCATCATTCTCCTCTTTTGCGCAAAATAATAAAATCGTCAAATTAAATTTCTACATTATTTATTCTACCAAAAAAAAAAAAATCCTACACTATACCCAAGCATTATATAATACTAACCGCAGGTAATCCCTGATCATTAGGTCCATGTAATGCAAAATCAACAATAGCTTTCTTCATCGTCCAAGCATAATCTTCATCCAATTCCTCAATAAGTATCCTAACAATATCCTCAAATCTTTGCCGATGTTTGATCGGTAACAATTCCAATATCCTCTGTACATAAACCGATGCCAATGGTCCAACCCCCAATGTATCAAGACCATGTCGCGCATAATGTTGCAAGCTCGACGGTTCATCCAACACAAGCTCAACCAATCTACGACGAAATTGCTCTCTACGTAATCTTTTTATAGTGTACGGAGCTTCGTCGACTCTACTGTTGAGTTTTTTACGTTTATTGTTCTTGGACTTGCCGAATAATTCGGTAATGGTTGGTAAACCGATCGAGGTTGCCGATTTTGATAATTCATAAGACGATTGTTTTGAAAGGCAGCTTAAACTTGAATAACTGTTACTTGAATCGCCACCGCATAAACGTTGAGTTAATTCTCGGCCTGCTGTCTGCATTATGATAAGCTTTTTTTTGTGCTTTTGCCGATGTTTAGTTGCTAATTGCTGTTGATAAAAATAAATCGGATGAACTATCTAACTATAAAATTTTAATAGCTACAAAATAAAACTAAGAAGCAAATTTAAATAAAAAAAAATAAATAAATAAAATCGATTAATACCGATAAGTAATTATACACAACAAGTAGTACCTAAAAAATTAATTTCAGCTCCAATAACGACACACGCAACAAATCATAATTATTATGTCATCTTTGATGATCATTGCATATGCAACTCTCTGTCATTGAGGGAGGCCGCCACGCTATACAGTTATTTCTCCCGCGTCGCGCAAGTCGCGCACGCACTTCTGCTCCAACACCGCGCAGTGATGAGAAAGACAGCCGGCTGCAGCTCCTGGAGTCACGCTTTAAATCTCCTTATCACGGATTTTGATGCATCTTGGTGCCGCCTAATTGGCGGCTAAATACTATAAGGAACCCCGTATAAGCAGCTGATCCTTAAAAAAAACGTGAGTTTATGTTATAAACCCTTAACGATGTTCACCTCAAATGTATAAGCTGCAGTACTGCGGCCTGCGGTTTTTGCGATATAATTGCAACGGGGGGGTTTTGTTGTCCGGGCAACCCGTACTTCCACGAGCTTTTGATATCGATTATTTTTGGCGATAAACAGAGGGGAGAAACGGTTTGCGGCCACTAAGCGGTCGCTCTCGCGGTTTCCGTGTTCTATCTCATCCTCCCGTCAAGTTCTGTCTAACATCGTAATCAGTCAAAGAATTGGAGGTTAGGTTGAACCTAACCCTTCTTCTACTCATATCATGTGTATAATACACATACACATACTATTTATTTTTAGATTGTTTCAAATGTTGACGATGTTTGATGAATGAATCTTTATTATTATACTTACAGATGATTTCCAGCTGTGTTAGCCGTCTTATCAGTACCAACAGTGTCTTATGGCAATCGTCAAACAAAACACTGCTTGCTAAATTGCGTAAAAAGACCGGCTATACATTTGCCAATTGTAAGAAGGCACTTGAACTTCATGCCAATGATTTGGACAAGGTTTTTTAAAGTGTTTTTTTTCTATTGTTTTGTTTTTTTTTTAAGTTACAATTTTTATAAGGATTATGTGTTACAGGCAGAGCAATGGCTGAAGGATCAAGCACAAGCATTAGGATGGTCTAAGGCTGCTAAACTGCAGGGTAGATCAACAAGTCAAGGTCTCGTTGCAGTTATCGTTAATCAGTGTCATGGGGCTTTAATTGAGATAAACTGTGAAACTGATTTTGTAGCACGTAATAAACAGTTTCACGAGCTTGGAAACCTTGTTGCTACGTCTGTTCTGCAACACACAGTAAATGCAAATACGAATAACTTGTTTAATAAATCAATTTTGGATACAGATGTACTCAAAGCTCTACCAGCTACAGACGGTAAAGCTTTAGCAGATCATTCCGCACTAGCAATTGGAACACTTGGAGAAAATATATCAGTAAGGCGAGCTTTATGTATGAATGTGCCATCAGATGTTATTTTGACTGGTTACTCACATCCAGCACCAATCGAACCTGGACCAACTTTGTTTGGAAAATATGGAGCCTTATTAGCTTTTAAAACTACAGAAGATCAAGAAGCTATTGGAAAACAATTATGTCAACATATTATTGGTAAATATTAATTTAAAAATATATTTTTTTTGTGTTATTTAATACTTTTTTTTTTTAATTTAGGTATGAATCCAACAAAGATTGGTGATCCAGCAATCGATCAACCATCGAAAAATGCAGACGATGAAACTACTCTTATTCATCAAGATTTTCTCTTGGACCCTACTATAACTATACAGATATTGTTGCAAGAAACAAATACACAAATCTTGGATTTTGCAAGATTTGAAATGGGAGAAATCGTTGAAGGGCAACAAAGCTTAGATGCAGTTGAAACTGGGGGTTAAAAATATTGTAAAATAAACAATTTTCAAGGATTAAAAAAGCACTTTGTTATATTATCTGTTTTGTTATATTAGCTGATACTTGAATAATCTTATTAAATGCAAAATAGACTTATACAATTTGTTAAAATACTATCAAATGTTAACATTGCTGTACAAATAGTTATATAAAAGTTTTCAACAAACTAGAAACTCTCTTTAAAATAACGTTTGAATATAAAATAATTTTAAATGAGTTTTTCATTTTCTGTTTGCGATATTACATCAGCAATTTGCATCTTTCGTCGTTTTTTAGCCAGTCTAACTGATTTCCATAGCCAAGTACGACAGTCTTTTTTCCAAATAGGCGCAATTTCATCGGGAGAATGTCTCTGGCCCTGAAATAATAATTTTAAGTTGTACAAATGTTTGTATGTGCGTATGTAATTATTGAAAACAAACCTGATAATCAAGTATATCCTGTCTAAAATAAACTATTTTACTTGAATTCACTTCTTGAGTTTTGAATTCATACTCCGATGGATTGTAATGAAAAAGATTATAATTAGAAATATAATCATTCATCATAATTAAACGAGCTTCTCTTTCGTCGTCCTCACTCACGTCGCTAGTATCATTCAATTTCTCATAACTCAACCTCTCATTGATGTATTTGTCATTACTTGAAATGTCTTTGAAAAAATACAAGGAGTCTTCACGTGGTATACGGCTTAATAAATGACTTTTGGATCTTGACAACTCGTGTTCTGATAAATTGTCAACTATAAATTACATCATCAAGAAATTGATTGATAACTTTAAAAAAATTACATTTGAACTTATTTATTAAAAAAAAATTTATACCAGTGTCAGGCTCATCAGGATTATATTTACACTCCATAAATTTGTCACTGGTACTTGTAAGATTAAAATGATCTTTGAGTCTGTCAATAATAATTTTTAGTCTTGATATCATGGGATTTGACCTTCTTTTGTTCTCAATCATTTTAATTTCGTGAAGTATTCTGGAATAACAAACTGATGTTTTAAAAAATTTTCTTAAATCAAAATTTTTAACCATAAAATTCAAGCAAAACATAGACAATAAGATTCTTAAATAATTCATTTAAATTATTCTTATAATAAATTTAATTAATTTAAAATTTAAAAAGTATTTCAATAAAATTCAAAATAATTGAACATCGTTTAAAAATATTTACCTGTACTTAAATAATTTATAAATCCTCATGATTTTTTGTTTACTTAATTAAAGAAAAATTTACTAAAAAATTCTTAACAAAATTCTTTTGACATGTATAATACCACGTTATCACTGAAACGCGCACTTAATCACTGATAAAAAAAAAAATATAAATTTTGTTTTCTACTTTGTATTTGAGTAAAATATCGATAATAATAATTATATCCAAAATTTGACTGTACACAAAGGTAATAACTCGTAATAACTCTTATTCAATTAACGTAATTACGCACTACTCACAACACGTTCGATAGTGCAATCATTTATTTTTTAAATTAGCTTGTTTATCGACTTATTTGTTGGTAAAACTGAAAAATTCTGTTTAGAAAACGATAGTCAAATTTTATTCAAAGCTACTTTTAAATACTGGTCAGTTGTATGTTTCTATCTTACAAATCAGAATAAATAGTAAATGTCAATTTCTTCGAAATTGATACTACCACAGTTGTATCGTGCAAAACAAATATAATGAAATTTTACAATGATATATTATTAATTAAACTTGTGTTTGTTAAATTGAAATATAATATATAAATCAGAACAAATACAAATTAAGAATATATATTTAAAAAATTGCATTTTTTGTGCATGCAATGCAATTCATTCTCATACTTATTATCTAATTATTATATTTTTCTTTAATTTAAAATATTTTTAATTTTTTAATTTTAAAAAAATCTCACAATATCTAATCCTAAAAATTTATCTAAAAATCAATTTTTATTATTACAAACGCAATAATATAAACATCTCAGGTAACTCATATCCTTCCAAACACCCTCCAGCCTTCCTCTTAATTCTCCCTACAGTTACATATCCTCATCAACATTAAACCATAATCAGAATCTTCAATTATCATAAAAATTCATAGTATTAAACCAAGCACAACAAAAGGCTCGTGTCCAAGAAGATTAAAAAAGAAAACATTTTATACGAATGAAACAAAAAACCAAGTATCGCTATACCTGTAACATATCATATAAACAAAAACCAAGGAGGTAATCTTTCATATCCACCAAGAAAAAAAAAGTAAGAAGTAAGTAGGAGGGAAAGACAGAATAATCGCGCAGACAAGCAATAAGCTGACCAGCAGCAGCAACAGCCAGCAGGTGTGCGTGTTCCTGAGTTGTCTATATACATATAGGGAGGATGTGTGTATACCCGCATATAGGTATATACATATATCATATTATACACGATGCGTGTGTTACAATAAGCTGTGTGTGGGGGCCCCCCCTTCCTCTGGTCACGGCTGGCCGGCCGGAGTTCCGGAGCACCCGCTTCCGGAGACACCTCACGAAGGTGTACCTCTACCTCTACCTATCTACCTACCTACCTACCACTGCTGTTGGTTTCCCCCCTTCACTCTTACCATATACTTGCCGTTGGGTTGTTTGGTATATAGAGGTATATACCTTTCTTTTTTGGCGTGAGTATATGTATATGTGTATTGCTCTCGTGCGGTGCTCTAGCTTGAGTTTACCGCGCGCGGAAAAAGCATCGAGAGACTCTCAGTCGGTGTTCTGACTTTGGTGCGCGAAGAGAGAATTAGAGACGATCTCTCGATTGATCGTTTGATTTTGAATTTGTTCGGGGTAGAAAGATCGGTAAAGTTTGGGCGATGGATTGTGGATTAAAGCTATTTGGTAGTTTGGAGTATTTGTAGGATATTTGTGTTTGTGCGTGTGTGTGTGTAAAAGTGTAAGATCTGTAAAAAGATCTTGATAAGTTGCAATGGGCTTCCTCAAACGAGTGAGTATATTTTAGAATTGATTTTAGCAAATCGATTGCATTTGATTGTTAGGGAGAGTATTTATAAATTGCAAAGAAAAAGTTTGTTTATTTTTTAAAAATTTAAGCTCTTATCTTTTTCAATTTCATTATAAACATAATTATTTAGAGTAATCTATAATTTTTAAATTTAAAAAGTTATATGTTATTATAAAACATTGATTTTGAAATAAGATTAAATATTTTTTATTAAAAATGTAGACAATTTAATTCAAGTATTTCCAGCAAGTACATTTTAAAAGCAAACTGAGCATATAGAATGAATGATATATATTATTTCTGTTATTAAACAGTGAAATATTACAATTAGATCGGTATATATGTATAATAGCTTGACCAGTAGAGCGACTGACTTGTATAATACGCCTCGGTTAGTTTCTCGGTCTTCATAAACTGACGCGAATTCTTATACATATAGGGGAAGATGGGGTACTTTGAGAACAGGGTAAAATGAGAATTCGAGGATAATTTTGGAACGAAAAGAGATAATCGAACCAAACTTGGGGGACTT
>JAPYZE010001157.1:0-25440 GCA_030522805.1 Leptomastidea abnormis | reverse complement strand
AATTTGATATAACTTGTGTAACATTTTATTTCTTTCTTCATTAAATCTTTTACACTGCCAAAAAATATGTTCAACCGTGTCTATCATTTCTCCACATTTGAGAGGTTAAGTTTATATATCGCGAGCGCCCTCCTTGTTACATTTTTTTTTTTTCTTTTTTATGATCCCATAGTGACAATGCAAAGAGGAGTAAGTTATTTTGAGAGAAGTTTTATTTTTAAATGTAAAACGATCTTTGACGTTTGGTTATAAGATAAAAAATTAATTTTAGCAGTCTTGATTCTCGTTGAAAAGTAAGTATTGTTAGGTAGAATTCCCGCCTTTTATAAATGATTTCGTTCGATTGGCGAGCGTCGTATGGTCACGTGTTTTTTAAATGTAATTCGAGAAAAATTGGATAATCTTTTTTTTTTTTGTAATTAAAGATGTTAAATTCTATTATGATAAGCAATAACGTTAAAACGTTCAATTTTAGAAAAAAAAAAAAAAGAAAATTAACTTTTTTTTATGTTTTATTTCTAAATTATAAGAAATGCATTTCACAGCACAAAGTAAGTCTTTAAACAATACAAAAAACAGTCATTTACAAAAAATAAATTATCAAACTCAAATAATCAAGAATTTAATAAATATTTAAAATTTAAAAAAATGACTTAGCAAAAGTAAAATTATATAAAAGCAGTACAAAAAAGAGCAATAAAGCAATTTAAAATAATATGAGATTCATATCAATAAAAGGAACATCAGTCTCCAATATATCCTTCTAAAATATAGTCTGAGCAATATTAACAATATTGTTATCCATATCAAATTCAGCATAAAACTCCATTAAAAAAGCACCACCTAACTCCCAGTATGTTTGACTAGGATTTTTGTTTGGTACAAATGGACTGAAGCAAGCCTGTACATTTTCCAATGTAAACTGTAAATTAAATACATAAAAATAAATATTAAAAATTTTAAATTGTACAAAATTGATTAACTAACAATCACTTTTACAATACTTACGTGCTGAACATAATATTTAGATTGTATCACAAAATTATTTCCATCAAGTACAAAATAAACACTTGGTAATTTAGCATATTGCCTACAATCCACCTAACAAAAAAAAAAAGCAATTAGAATTTGAATTATAAAATCTTTAACTATTTTTACAAATATTCCTGTGATTTTAATTACCGTATATCTATTAAGTCCAGGCACATATTGAGCATTAAGCATCCAGTTAAGTTGTTCAATTGCCTGAGGT
The DNA here is from genome assembly GCA_030522805.1 of Leptomastidea abnormis. Taxonomy (NCBI): domain Eukaryota; kingdom Metazoa; phylum Arthropoda; class Insecta; order Hymenoptera; family Encyrtidae; genus Leptomastidea; species Leptomastidea abnormis. Next base: position 24,188 of record JAPYZE010001157.1, on the reverse strand, counting down.
GGTCCTGTTATGCTGTTTGCACTTGTATCAAATATCGCTTCACAATTCTCGCATAATGGTTTACTGGCTGTTTTATTAATGTAAGCGTAAACCCTTGAATAAAACAAAAAAATTAATTAATTAAAATATTTATATACGCTATTATTCTTTTTTTTTTAATAACGTACTTGTCCATCTTAACTTTCCAAAACTTCTTCTCAATTACACGCAAAGGTGTTATGGTATCATTTTTTACATGTTGTCTTTGGGTACCACCAAATATTACTTTACCAGCTTTTTCTGTTGTCTCATCCCTATACAAAAACAAACATTTCTTATTAATTTTTTTTTTTATAATACATTAAAAATAAAAAAATAAAAATTTACCGATTCATATAAAAAGTAAAAACGTTTTCCTGAACAAGATTTTGTTTTACAAGATTATAAAAAAATGGTTGTACACCACGCCAGCCTGATTGTTCATAATAAGCAAGTCCTACAACACCATCTGCTCGGTATTGCCAAAATGGATTAAATGACATGTGAGTTGCTTCCATAAAAGTTTGATTCACTAACTGAACGTGTGGTAGCTAAAAGTTAAATTATAAAAAAAAGAATTAATTATATAAATTTTAAAAAGTTGGTATAAATTGGTATTGGGATTATTTTGTGTATACTTACGTGAAAGGTATCAGTCGATAGTACTCCTTTTAATGATAATTCGTCGGATGTCATGTCGATAAAAGTAGTACCATTTGGTATGTATGATGATGACTTTGAACTGTCATATTGAGTGTGCATCTCTAAAAAAACATTTTTTTTTTAAATTAATAAAAATTTTTTTTATTTTTTAAAGAATATTAAAATAATAGTTAAACTAACTGCAAACGATTTCAGTCCAAGCGCAATGAGATGAGGGTAGCCAAGTATCTGCCCATGTTGTGTCAAATACGACTTTGAACGTTTTCGAAGGTGAACCTACTCCGATTAAACCGTAATATTCACCCTATAATTAAGAATAAATGTTAAAAAAACAAAAGTTAAAAAATATTTTTATAATATATCTGGCACAAAGTAAATATTAAAAGCCGAGAAAAAATAATTCCGATGATTCATTTTATATCACACGTTTTAATTGTAAAATTAAGTATGTATATGTAGACAAAGCCAATGGTCTCCAGTTTGTTTTGATTTTGATTAAATTGCATTACGAATATAAATCATCGACGATGATATCATTCTTTAAATATATCTTTTATATTACAATATACTAATAAATAAATAAATAAATAAAAATTTTCATTAAATATTTCATGAAAAATAAAATTAAATAAATAAATTTTTAATCATAATTTATTATTGTAATATACTCACATTTAAGAATTTAAATAAGACAACTGAATCATTTTTCCACTGTGCAGTATCTAGTGATCGTCTGTATCGTTTTTCGATATTCTTTGGTGTCTCAGGTTTGTAGATATCCATTCTAAAGGTATTAAATTACTTAATTAAAATTTAAGATAAAAGGGGTATGGTATAAAATGGGTATATCGAATGATAAATTACAACAAATAACGCAATACCAACTATAACAAAAGACTTTTTTGTTAATATAGTTTATTGTAAAAATAAATTTAAATTAGTAAACCAGAAAATGTTAAAAATAGAAACAAAACAAAAAAATCAAATTTTTTACTCACTCTATTCTTCCTTCCGTAAATTCCGTATAACTTGTAAAAACAAGTAATGCAATCCATAATAATAAATTCATGGCTTATAATTCAATTTACTCCAATATATCCCCAAAAATGAAGAGATATAAAATCTTTAAAAATAATAATAAAACAAAAGGATAAACAAAGAAAGTCAATACAATAATTCCAAGATACGTGTATCAATGCCAAGAGCTTCTTCAACACTGAATAAGAACGCGTCCGCACTCCGTAGATCGTCCGCAAAGTCACAAGGAAACTGAAAGTCAGCCTAGTCGGGGAATCCCAGATTTATCTCTCTTATATTCTCTTTGCTCCTTTCATTCGCGTGTGTGGCTAATTCGTTGGGTCTGAGATCTTTTGTCGTTGATTCGCTGATTCTCATAATTCCGAACTTTTTATTCACAATAATTAAAGATGGATATTATGGAGGCCGTTCATATTTATAAAAATTGTAGGTAAGAAAAATTTGTTACACTAACATTTAATTTGAAATTCGAAAGATTTGTTATCTTTTATTTTTTAATATTGAGTCATTATAGAACGAGAGACAAAAAATACATTTAATAATAAGTATATTGTAAGATTAACATTTATTAAAAACAAAATAACATAAATAAAACATGGAATCTGAAATCATTAAAAAATGATATTACCGCAGCATCTCTTCATTCAATTTCTTATCATTATATAATCTCTTATCCGTTTTAACACTCAAATAAACTATCAAATAAATCAACAAATTAAAAACACTAATTTTTCACAAAAAAAACTTACAAATATCTCAATAAATAAAAAAACAAATCAAACCACACATTCTAATTCTTCAACGATTAACAAATTTCAAAATTTCCCGCTCACCGCCATATTTTAAACACGCTCACGCTTATAGTCTCTCTCCCTATTTTTCCCCTATTTCCCCTCCTCTCCTCTCTCTAACCAATTCAGGCGTCAGTCAGTGGTAAAAAGGTAAAAATCCGCCATTTCCCCATTAGCGTAAGCGTATAAGCGTATAGCGTGGAAAATATATACTTATAACCCGGCCATATATCATTCCATAAGGGTTATAAATCCAGGTATAAAGAGAAAGAAAAGATCCGGCTAAAGGTCAAAATCCCCGGGTTCGAGATAATTATATTAATTATAAGTATTCATATCAATCGAGAATCCGAGAAAATAGTAAGTATTATATAGTTATCGGCGTGTGGAGGATTGGATTGAAAAAAAATGAGGTAGTAATAATAAAAAAGTGGGGGGGTCTCAGTAACGTAAAAGTTGTGTGTGTATATATAGTGCCACTGCCATCGCAGGCTCTCGAACATAATTTTTATGCGCGCTCTCTCTCTCTCTCTCTCTCTTTCGACATCATCATCATTATCATCATAATGATTATTGAACGAATATAGATTATATAGTGTCGTCATAAACACACACGCCTAATACAATCGTCGTCGTCGTCGGCATTACGGACGGACTCCCTCTCCTCCGCCATTTTCGTTTGTCGGTGTGCGTACGTGCGTGCGTGCATGCGTGCAGAAAAAACTTTTTTTACAGTGTGCGTTTATGTGAACTCCGGAACTCCAGTTCCTCGTCGTCGTACGGAGTCATAATACACATGGTTTTTTGATACTAAAAAAGAGAAAGAGACTGTGAAAGACAGAGAAAGAAAAAGAATCTTCTGAAAGTGGATTTTGATAGAGAAAAAGCTATATAAGCTACCGTTACACATACATACATACATATTTGTGGTATCTGGCTTTTTACGCGAAAGAAGAAAAAAAGATAAAAAGTGAGAAAGAAAGAAAGATAAGAGATGCGTCGAGCTGGCGACGTCGGAATATCAGCTACTACAACAGCAGCTGGGCTTCGATGAGTACGCCATCATCAACGCAAGCCCGATGCGTAAGGTGAGTTGTAATGTATATAGAGAGCCCCTCCCTGTACTTCATTTATATAGTTTTTTCTTTTAAGGTTTTCTTTAATTTTAGTTTTTTTAGTAAAAAGATGTGTGTATGTGTGTATTTTGCTCCAAAAAAAGAAATGTGAATGATGAAGGTCTTCGCCAGGAGTTAAATAACCTGGTGATCATGCCTTTGCAAGCATGTATACTTTTTCTCTGACTCCAATTCTTTTTCTTGTAAAATAGTTGTATTTTAGTCTGCTTTTTTGTTTTTATTTTGTTTTTTTTTTATGTTGAAATATTTAAAGGTTTTATGAGCATGTGAGATTTTAAAGACTTTGGTCTTGAATCAGATTTAGAATGAGCAAACTTTCTTTTTTAAAAAAAAAGCAAAAAAAATGTTCTTGTGTGAATGATTGTTGCAGTTATTGTTGCAATGCTTATTATAAATTTATATTTCTTTAAATCATAAAAATTCACTATATAACTATTTTATTTTTACTTCTAAAGTTTCTTTTGAATATATTCATTAATGTTTCTTTTGAATAAATAAAATAAAAAAATAAAATAAAAAATATATTATAATATTTTTTCTTATGTAATCCATGTACTTATTTTCTTAGTTTTCTTCTGTAGACTTTATCTATTTTATTATAATTGATATGATCCCAAAACTGATAATTTATCCATTATCAATGTGTAGAAAAGCATGAAATTGTGAATCGTTTTATTTCATAAATGCTTTTCTGATGAAAATGGTTTTTAAGACAAAAAAAATTTTACAACTGAAATAAAAATAATCTTTAGCTGCAAATAAAATTAGACAAATGCTCATGTTATTGATTACCTATTAAATATATATACATGAGTGTACTAGTAGTATCTTTAAATTAAAATAAAAAAGAACTTAATTTACAAATATAAAGTAATGTATGCTACTAGTATACATCAAAAAGTTTTATTCAAAATTAAATTTTTTATTTTTGAAATTTTTGTATTTTCAGAAGTATATTGTGGACCAGATATGTCAGTTCATTATAAGTTTAAGTCCACGTTGGACTATGATACAGTTTCATTTGATGGGCTACACATTTCTGTAGCAGATTTAAAGAAAGCCATTTTTCATCAAAAACGTATTGGCAAAAATACTGACTTTGATTTGCAGATTACAAATGCTCAAACAAAAGAAGGTATGAATAACAAGCTAACTTGAATATATTTTAGAAAAAAAAATTTTTCTCTTTTTTATTTTTTGCTTTTTAATGATTTCATTTTAATTTAAAATTGTTGAAATTTCAGATTATACAGATGATAATGCTTTAATTGCCAAAAATACAAGTTTAATTGTTGCTAGAGTACCATTGACGGTACAACAAAAACGTAATTGGGATAAAACAGAAGCTCCAACATTTAATGTTACCAAAGATGAAGCTACTTTGGGAAAAGCTGTTGACCTTACCAGGTTGGATGGATCTGAAGAAGATAAGATCCGTGCGATGATGACACAATCGACACAAGATTATGATCCTTCTAAGTAAGTTTTTCCAAGTAGTTTTGTATATCTTTAACTTTTAAATTGATAGTAAACTCAACTGTATAATTTTTCATGAAATGAATGCTGAAATATTAATATTTATTTATTTATTTAGTTATATGAAAATTCGTGGTTCTAATCAAACTGGTGAAGTGCCTCCTAATTATCGCTGTTACAAGTGTCATCAGCCTGGTCATTGGATTAAAAACTGCCCTCTTAGTACTAATCAAGAGCCCATAGAAATTAAAAAGAGTACAGGTATTCCTAGAAGTTTTATGGTCCCAGTTGAGGGACCATTAGTTCCTGGCGCCATGATGACCCCTGGTGGAACTTATGCTGTGCCTGCAATTGATCAGTAAGCATTAAGAAGTTAATTTTTTACTTGCACTTTATTATTAACTTTATAATTTTTAACATTGTTTTTACTATAACTTTATAGTCAAGCTTACAAGGAAGGGAAAAAGGAAAAGCCTCCTTTTGCTCAGGATCCCGAACCTGTTGTAGAAAAACCAGAAATTCCTGAACATTTAGTTTGCAACATTTGCAAAGATCTTCTTACTGATGCTGTTATGATACCATGTTGTGGTAATTCATTTTGTGATGAATGTAAGTATTTTAATATTTAATGATTCAAAATCTTAAAAACAAAAGTATTTTAACACCTCTTCCAATTTTCTAGGTATTCGCACATATTTACTCGAGTCTGAGGAGCACGAATGTCTGGACTGCAACGAGAAGGACGTATCACCGGAATCATTGATTCCTAACCGGTACCTTCGCAATGCTGTCCTGAACTTTAAAAATGAAACGGGTTACGCAAAGCGACCAACATACAAGCCGCCGCCTAAAGTCATGCCGCTGAAACCTTCGCAGCCGTTGATTGCCGAACCCACAATATCCGAAAAATTATCGGCTTCGCAAACAATGTCAGCGGCGACACCAGCTCAATCTGTGGGTACCGCTTCGGGCGCTGCACGTACAGAAAATGAAGCCAAAGAAGCGGATAAACCTGATGGTAAAGCATAACCCTTTTTCAAAAAAATGACCTCTGGCAAATCTATTTGACAAAGTCATCTTTATTTTAAACATAATTATTGAATTGAAAATTAAAATGCAATATTTCCACAGAATCAGCACACGAGCCTGACGTTGCTACCACTGATATCGTAACCAAGTTGAATCCGGACGAGGAAGATGCACCACCGCCGCCAGGCACTGAACCTCCTCTATTGCCAAAGCATACATCTGATCAATCGTGGAATGACCGTGAGTCTAGCACTGAAGATGATTATGCAAGAGACAGGTTTGCACGAGAGCGACGTAGAAGCTTCAGTAGGGAAAATCATAGGTAAGTAATATGAAGTTATAAAGTATTTTTAGTTAAAGTTATTTAGATTTTTTAGTTCGTGCATGAGTAGTTAGCTATCTGTTGTGATTTTCTTAGAGAAAATCTTTTAGTTAGACCGTCAAATTGTAGGGCCTCTTTAGGGAAATGACAGTCGTATTACTTTATCTAATTACAGAAATACATCCTATCATAGCAGGATTGATAATAATAACATGAGGCCAGCGGGTAGGAGAAGATCCCTTTCACCAAGAAATTCGGATTACCCGATGCATTCGGGTCCTGGTCACAAAAGCTACCAAGGTCACATGCCTGGCGATAGCCGTTATCACCCAGCTTCGATGCATTACGATCCAAACTTGAGGCGGTCGACCGAAGAAAGAGCTGGAACTCCTACGGTAAACTTGTGTTCTCATAGAATATAACTCGCATCCGATCGGTATGATATCTAAAGCTAATATTTTTTATAAATTTAGGTCGACGAGCCACATTTGCATCCTCCTAACCATGGCCAACCGCCTATGATGGGGTACCCACCCGGTGATGACAGGGTGCCGCCACCAACGGGTTACAGTGGGCCGCCACCACCTGGACCACCACCTCCTGCCGGTCACCAACCAGGCTTGCTGCCTGACCCGTACATGCAGCAACGCATGCCCATGTACCCGCCTCACCAGCAGCCTGCCCCGCCACCTCCAGCCGGACATGGCTATCCACCGCATCCTGGTGGTGCGCCGCCTCCGCCACCTCCACGTTACGACGCTGGTAGGCCGCCTTATCAGCCACCTGGATACCGGCCCCCTCAACCGCCTCGGACTTATAGCGGTCCACCACGACCTCTCAGAGGCATGCATGGCAGTAAGTTTACATCTGATTTTATTTTCTTTTTTTTATAGTTTTTTATTTAAAGTTGTAGATTTTGGCTCTATTTTCGGGCTTATCTTATTTTTATTTATTTTTTGGCTGTGGTATATTTTAAGGAATTGATATGAAAAGAAACGTATACACTGACGACTGATTATTATGCAGTTAATAAACTAAATATTATTATATTAGAATGGTGTTGGTGAATGGCATGTTTATTATTTAAATCTAATATGTATTCAAATTTTTCATTAGAAAATCATTTTGCAATTCTATTTTAAGAAACTTTCTAACTATGCCAGAATACTTTATAAAATAATTGTAATTATCAAAGCAAAAATCAGATAATCTTAAAGATATAAAACAATTTGTACTGGCTAAATAGTTAAAACACTAATATTTAAATTTTACACTATCATGATAATCATCTTATTATAGCAGTAAGGTCAACCGAAAAGTAATAATTAAAATTATTGCTAAAATATACGTTAATTTATTTCATAGAGTTGAAGTCAATTATATTGTTAGAATTTTATCTTTTTGAAATTTATATTTACTTGTTGGTTAACCTTAATTTTTTTATTAAATCATTGCCTGTACAGTTTGAGTAAAATCCAAAAAAAAAAAAAAAAATGAAAAATACGTTTGTACTCTTTTTCCAACCGAAAATACAGTGAAAAGCTTATTAATATTTTTATTATTAAGAATTTTTTAAAAAAATATAATAAAAATTTTGGCTATTAATGCTAACTTTTTTTCTATTTTTTGTGTGGCAAGGAGGGTACAGGTCACAGATTCGATCGAAATGGGACTTACAAGGTTATTATTTTTTTATAAAATATTTATATATAAATTTTTTTTAGTTTTTCAAAATTTCTGTCTGATTCACACAAGGCTTCTTATGTGTAGAACAAAAACATTGCTTTAATAATCTTGATTACTTATAAATAATAATAGATTATTTAACTCTTTATGTACCTTTGCCTGTGTGTTAGTATTCACAAAATTTAAAAATAAATAGATAATATCAAGTCATATTTCAACATTAAATAGTGTAAAAGTATTAAACTGTAAAAAAACTGTTAAACTAAAAATCCTCCTATCTTCCTATAAAAAAATTCAAATTTTGAAATACAAGGATCAAAATTGTTCCTTTTACTCTGGCTGTACAGATTAGGGCACGTTGCTCATCTTCAAATTTAATTTTTTTAACATTTGTGACTTAGATTATTCTAGTACCAAAATAAACTTTAACGGCTACTAACTTTAGTTGTATCAGTAAAATCAAAAGTCTTTATTATAACATTAGTTTTCCAAATACATTAATTTTTAACAACTTTAATAATTGTATATTTTAATGTTATGCATTTGCACCAATTTATGTTTAGTCAAAAAATTATCTTAACTAAAACATTTTACCTTAATGTACACAAATAAGAAGTCTTACTCTTATTAATTTTTTTATGTTTTTTCTTTCACAATTAATTATTTAATAACTATATCCACTAATCTACAACTTTATCTTACAGTGGGATACAGAGGTATGCAGCCACCACCTCCGGGAATGGGTCGAAGTCTTCACAACGGTACCACTGTGTAAGTTCAACTTTCAAAACTCGCTAAATTTTCAATAAAAAAAAAAAATCATTTAACTAATGTTATTTTTTATTACAGTGGTTTAGACGATCCATTGGCTGCGTTTGAGCGAATGTTACGCGAGAAAGACGAGCGTGATCGACGATTAGGCAAGCACCGTAGTAGCAGGCGCACGCGCTCACGATCTCGATCGCGCAGCTACTCTCGTTCACGTTCTCGTTCCTTTGGCCGACGTGTCTCACCTGCAAGAGCTAGTCGCTCGCGCTCGCCCCCGCTTAAACGACGGGCAGGCACACGTTCGCCTCCACCGTCTTCTCATCGGGCACGTAGTCGCACGCCCAAGAAACGCAGGTCGCGCAGTCGTAGCTTCTCAATTAGCAGGTCAGTTGCATTATCGCAGTGTTATTTTTTATTTGTAGGATTTTTATTTTGTAAATTAATATTTTTTTATTTTACAGATCACGATCGTACTCTCGTAGTCAATCACCAAGAGGGTCTCTACCTCGTGAACGAAAAGCTAAACGACGCGAAATACCTGCATATCGATCACCTGCTCGTTCACCACTAAGGTATGCAATAAGGCTGATAACAAAATCTAAAATGATAAATTAATTAATTTAAGAACGTTTAATTTGAATATTAATTTTTGTTTTTTAGGTATCACAAAGAGCGTGATCGTGAAAGGGAGCGGCGGCGCTCACGCGAGCCTTACGGCAGTTATTACAATGACACAGCAGCACCGGCACCGGGCCACGACTACACTTCTTCGTACCGTGAGCCCCGGTCCGATAGAGCGCCCCGTTACCCCTCGAGTCATGCACCTCCTGGTGCACCACTACCAGCTACCTCGTCACTGCTCCCGCCACCTGGCATGATTGTACCACCGACGGGGCCGCCTGCCGGCCCCGTACAACCGGCTTCTGTAGTGCCCAGCCAGCAGCCGTCGCCGTTGGACAGGAAAGACTATTACGATTCCTATAACAGGTATTTTGGATACATAAGTACTTTCATTCACGAGCGCGTCGCTGACGTCGTCATAGGCGACGACGCCCCCTTATTAATGCGCTTCCGCGAGTGTCCGATTGAGCATTCTGCTTACTGCATACCTGTATGCTAATAAGACTGATAGACAAGTACACACATACACACACATACGTTTACACATTATTTATTATTACACACACACATAAAGTGCGAGAGATACTGGAGCTTTTGATTAATCTCGAAGAATAATGCAGGTATTTGATGATTTTTAAAATTATAAATTAAAAAATTATTTGTTTATAGGAAAAATCTAATTTATAGCAAATGCTCGCCTATGGGTTCATGTTTTCTGCTGAGTTCTTCGAGGTTGATAGAGTCCATCTTAAGCACCAAACAATTCTTATTCTGTTTACTAAAAAAAAAACATCAGTCTTTTAAAACTATCAAACTACGAGTGATGAAGTCTGTGATAAAGTATTTTAGCATTTAAGCAAATGATTCCAAGAGTCTAATTGCCAATCAAAAAATTAAATTGGCATTGACGAAGTTGTACCTCACAGTGTTTTTTTCTTACAATATATTGTTACACTCTTGGGCGGTGAATCGTTGAAATTTATAATTTTAATACGATGCGTACCTGATACATACATATTTGCGATCTATATATTTTAATAGCGTGAAAATGAATTTTAAAATTGATGGCGTGTTTTCTTTAAGATATAATCTTTCTCCCTGTGATTTAGATTTGAGTCTTTATACACGATATTTTTATATTTTATTAGTAAAATTATATTTTATAAAAATATACACGTGATAAAAATAATGATAAAAAAAAGAACAACAACAATAGTATTGTTGTGAAATTGTTATACAAATGTTATAATTATGTTTAAATATTTATAATTTTATTTATTATAAAAAAAAAAAACGTTTACCTGAACGCTGTGATATTTTAATAAAAAGATTATTATTTTATACAAGCCTTAGAGAAATTTCGTTTTGATGGGATAAAACAAAATACTTTCTATATTTTAAGACTAAAATAAGATTACAATTGTTTTCTTCAATGTATGAATGCGTGTACGACAAAAAAAAACGAAGAAAAAACTAAAATAACGGTAAACACAATGTATCTATTTACTAAGAAAAAAAAAAAGTTATACACCAAATTGAGAAAGGGACGTGATATCAACGTATCTAAAGAAAAGGACAGTTATATTTTACGCAAAAAAATCAAATTTTTTTGCGTCATCGAAGCTGGAAGAAAAAGTACAAGAACGAAATTGAAACTCAAAGGAATTTGCGAAAGCAAAAATACTAATCTAAGTGGTCAGTGCAATTACAACTGCGCAAGCACTTAAAATTTACATTCATTCGTTTTGTAAGTTTTCGCTACAAGATCTGTTTATTGTAATTATTAAAAAGAAAAAGAAATGGAGAACAAAGCGCCTTTTTTTTGAGTGTGAATTCATCGAATGTACTTTACATTTTTTTCTCATACAATTAAAATGCAAGCGCGATTTCGCATGTTGTTTTATTCATAAGAGATGACATTTTTCACTTTTTTTTTTAAATTTTTTTAATTTCTGAAAAATGGAATCTAAATAACTAACAGTTAGTGCTTTAATTATAAAATTCTTGTTTGTAAATTTATTATTTTTTTAAGATTCTATTTTCCAAACTGTGGATACTTCAGTTTAGAATTGTACTGTTTAAAAATACGTTTATAAATGAGAATTTTATAATTTAATTATTAAGTTGCATTTAAGCAATTTAATAATAATAATTAAAAAGCACATCCCATATCCTGAACCTCTATTTAGCGCTGCCATTGGTTCTATGTTTGCGGGTTCAAATCATCAGGTAAGAGACTAAACTGCTTGTTTTCTAATTTATGCCAGATTTAAATTTTAAGAAAACTTTTTTTTTCTCTTATTTATGATTGTAAATGTACATTTTCCATTTTTGCACAGAAATTTGTTGATATTGAATTAATACACAAAGAGATCTTAAAAAGTAATAATTAATATTATGTTAAAGATAGAGTTACTTGCAGGATAGTTTAAACGGGTTTTGTATAAATTAAACTTAATTTATTTAAATGATTTGCAAGCTAAAGCCCAATACAATAATAATAACATTAAATTTCAATATTTTGCTTAATAGAGCCAAATGGTAAACTCATAATTTATCATCAAATTAATCAAAGTTTATTATTGTTGTAAGTTATACTTATAATGTTTTTAAAACTAGAATAATTTTTTATCATTCTAACCTCAAAATGACATCTTTAGTAGAGATTTTGTTCTCCTCATGATGAAAAATTATGTCCCGCACCGGGCCAAAAATATATTAGGTATTAATTATCTTAGTTATTATTTTGCCTATTATAATTTCAGTGTAAAAAAATAGGCAATTGTCTACCGCTTGACTTGATAATTTTGAAATTTTTTAGATTATCAAATAAATAATCTAGTGAATTGTTAAATGTTTCATTAATTGTTAATTTTCAAATTATTAGTTAACAAATCATTAATTAATTTAACTATTTTCAAAACTAATTTATAAAAACTTAAAAATAATGATTTATTTAAAAAAAAATAAAAAATGTTTGTTATATTATTTAAAAATCTAAAAAGTTTTTGAAATTAAGATTTTTAATTGACTCAATTAAATATTTATAGTTAAGAAGGAAGATAGAATTAAGGTCTCGATGTAGCTCAATTGCTAGAGCGTTGGTTTCGTAACCTACAGGTTGTGGGTTCGATTCCCGGCTTGGCGTTGACTATATTCAGAGTTTCCCAAATTTCTTTTTCGCCGAAATATACTTTCTACAGTATTGAAAAGGCTTATGTATTTGAAATATATAAGTATCCAACAGGGGTTGCCATTCATCGTTTCACGAAGTAACTAATTTTTTTTTATAAAATGAGCCAACATTTTTTTTTTTAACTTAACTCCTTAATTATAAAAAAACGTTTTTTTTAATAGAAATAAAGTAGTAAAAATTTTTTATGCGGACTAAAACACGTGGGTTAATTTTAGGTCTCCGTTGCCACATTTTCCAAACGCATTTAAAATTATCTAATTAAAATTATTTTTTATTAAATACATAAAATTCGTTGGATCTCGAACCTATATTAACAATAAAGAGTATAAAATTAAAATATTGATAGACATTTGAATTTCCGTGCAACATATTTCAGTTTAAAATATCACGCATATTTGCTAGAGAGAAACTAAAACTCAACATTTTTTATTTGACTTCATTGATTTAGTAATAATTTTACTAATTTTATTCTGCGTTTTGAATAACATTATTTTTCCAAAATAACATCGATTTTATCGACTTCAAAATAGTTATTTATGTACAGAAATCTATTTCATTATTAAAAAATCTTTCTGATCGAAACAAATTAAAAATTATTAAACTCGCTGGTTCTGGTTCCTTTAAAGGTGAAGCTTTAAAAGCTGTACTCGTACTTTATTTTTATTTTATGGATTACATGCCATTATTAAATTTTTTCGTACATCTTTTTGCAAAAAATAAACTAAGGCTCAGTTGTAAAATAGTTGAAGCTTTGTATAGTATTTTTCTTCTTATTAATTTTCGTATTTTTATAAAATAAATTCTTTTTTATTAACTTTTTTAATTCTAAATTACGAGTTTTCTTAAAATATAATTCTGGCAAAAAAAAGATAAAATTTCTTGCATTATAAAGCGAATAATAGCATTGACCTATATGCAAATAATATAGATTTTTGAAGAATGATAAATTAAAAGATGCATATTAAAGGTCATCAATATTTTTAATCTACTTTCTGCTATGAATTTCTGGTAGAACGATTTTAGTTAATTTTTGAGATATTCAACACTAGTACATTTCAATACAAGTACGAGATAATAAATTTTTATTTTGTATAATATTTTTGCCCAAATAAAATGAGGGTAAAATTTTCACATGAAGTCAATAATTTATTCTCGTGCATCTGCATCAAAATGTAATATTTACTTTATTTTTAAGACTCTCAGAAGCAATATTTATAAAAAATTATAATTTAATGTCTACTGATAAGTTCAAACATATAATTTTAAAGAATACGTCTATAATATATAATTTAAAAAATTTCACTTCAAATATCCCAACTAGATCTGACTATACGTGTAATTTGTTTAATTTTTTATCGCATAAGTATTTATAAACCTAAAAGTGATCAGATATTGTATTAGCACGCGTTTTTCTTGAAATACTATTTTTTAATTACTTATTTATCAACTTTCAAAATTCAAAATTTTTTATTGAATGTTATTCAATTTTATTGCAATTATACCTCAAACTGAAATCATTCATTTTATTATTATTTTTTTGTTATAAAAAAAATCAAAAAACTAAAAATTTGAAAATTTTTTTCTTTATCTCATAGTTTTTAATATTCTTGCCTAAAAAAGGTACCTATAATTATTAGAGTAAAATCTCATAAATAATGTAAAAAAAAATGAAAACTAGTCGTCTAATTTGTTTGTCACTTATAAAGAAAATCAAATTTATTTCCGACCAATCGATAAAGGCCCTATTATTGACCTAAAAACAGGGAGGAAAGTCAAGTCCTTGTAAAAAATAGCATTTTTCAATACAAGTGCGAGAAAACAGATTGTTGCCTCGTGTGACGTTTTCGCCCGAGCGAAGCGAAGCGTGAAATGTTCATGCGAGTTAAAAATCTAATTCTCGTGCGAGTACTTATCGAACAATATTTTTTGATACGACGCAAGTGAAGCTCGATTTAACATGAATATTTTTTGCTGAACATGTGTAAAATCGAGTTTTACGCACGGAGTATCAAAAATAACTTAAACAATTATTTTATTGTTTTTGTTTGCTTTTGTATTCAAAATTATAATCAATTTCTTATAAACATGATCAAAATTTAAAGACATCAAATTTTAAAATATGTAAAGTTTGTAACTGTTAGTTTGACCTAGTAGGTTACATATAGACAGCTTCTTTATTTTAAATATACATCTATATATTTAAAATGATTTTTAAAATTAATATATAGTAAAATTATTTTCGGCTAACTTAACTTAAAAAAAATGGGCTTGAATTGTTCCCTCGTTAAAACTTGAGTACTTTTTTCTTATTTCACCTCATTCTCCCAGAAAAATCATATTATTTTTAGGTGAGTCGATGTAACAAAAATGATAATGGAGGGATTCATTTTTATCTATTTTCCTCATTATTTAAAAAAAAAAAAAAAAAAAATAGTAAATCAAAGTGAATTAAATAAATTTTGTTTTAAAAAGGTACACATTATCAAAGCTTTAAACTAATAAAATAATCTGTGAAGATTAGACCGGGGGAAGGTAAGAATATAAGAGGGAGAAGGTAAAAATATCTATATTGTAATTCCGTGCGTAAAATTCAATTTTAAGTGTGTAAAACGCTACTTTTTGATACGGTGCGCAAAACGATCACTGTATGCCAATGCGTAATTAGTAATTTTCGTAAACAAGGGCACAAAAAGCGACTTTTCTGCACGAGTAGATGATAAAGACGCTCGAGCGCGGGAAGATCGCACGAGAAAGTAAAAAAAAATTTGTTTGCACACGATTTACCGTTTTTAATGCGCAAAAGTGAATTTTACGCACGGAAATGCATATCATATATAGATTTCCTATAACAAGGGCGTAAAATGCACCTTTTATGCACGTGTAGTGATCACCTCGCACTTTTCGCGAATTATTTTTTAACTACTTGTATTGAAATGTACTACATATAAAGCACCTCATTTCTTTGAAGTGTGGTCATTTTCATCTTTAGGTTATACAATTACTAATTACAAATGGACAAAAAATTGAAATTTTTTCTTTAAAAGATGTTTTTTGTTTTTCAAAAAGGTTAATACTTTTTTTATTATAAATTGAATAACATTTAAAAAAATAAATAATAATGATAAATTAGTAATCAAAGGAACCCATTTTATAGACTTTTCTACTGCCGTTATATGCGATTACAATGATCATTTATCTATATAATTAAAAAATTAAAAAAATGTTTGTATTAATTTTGCGTTAAATGTTGACCGAATGGCGTGTGTGATTGATTGCCGTAAATTATTATTGTATGCTATTATATTATTTTAAAAAAATTCGATTTTTTTTTCTTTATGAAATGAATAAATGTATCGTGCCATGTTAATTATAATTATCATAATAAGAAATATACCGATTGCTCAAAGTAGCACAAACGACAACAACTAGATAACATCAAGATTATTTTCAACTGTTCTAATTTACTCAACAACAACAAAAAATGTATATTTATTGTTTATTTCATGTTAAATTATTACAAAATATATGTTTCTCAAACAAAGTTTTGTAAAAATTCTTGATAAAGCATTATCCAAATACCCTAGGCTGTAAGTAATATTAATATTAAGTCGTCTTGGACATCGTCGTATTTTGATACATCACTGGAGCATCGGAAATTTGATATCATCTACGAGAGACGTACATGTGATCGTTTATTTTCTCGCTGCTTATTATATCTACATCGATTTTTTTAGCGCTCAAAAGGTACCTATTGGAATATATATCAGGGGAATTTCTATTATTGTTTTTGTGTGGATTGGAATATCAGATATTAATTTTAAGATTAATATTATTTATATTAAATAAGCATCGTTTTAATATATTTTATCAATTTTTTTTTTATTTTAATATATTGTAGCTGTAAAAATAGATTTGAAAGGTAAGAATACCCGTTTTTAAATCTAATAATTATAGTAATTATCTAAAATTAAAATTGGTTGCTGTCGAATTGGTAAGAGTAATAGTTATAGATAATTACTATAAAAAATTTTTTAAAGTATTTTATTTCAGATTTATCCAATAAAATTTTTTCAAATATGTATGACAAGGTATACAGGGGGTAATTTACAAATGTTATATTCACGGTGTTCAAGAGTGTAAAAATATTTTTTTTTTAATTTTATTAATTTATTTTGATTTTTATAAATTTTTTAAAAGTAATTTTTAATTTTAACTTACATATTTTCTTTTGTCTTTTTTAAATAGTTATTATCAACACTGTGTCGTACATTTGATCAATTAGCATACAAATTTTCCTTGTCTAATATTTCTGATAATAATTATTTTATGCAAGATTTGCTTTGTTTCGATTTTTCTAAAATAAAATTTTTGATTAAACTTAATGGAAATTTATATATTTTAAATATAAACAATTTGGATAAATTTATGACGTGACATAATCATACAATTTTTTTACTTTAATAATTAGAATTTTATTACATCAATTCCAATACGATTTTATAAGTCAAACAGAATTAAAAAATATTAATTTATTAAAAATTTAATTTACACTACCTCCCTCAATTTGTTTAGACCCTTATTTTTATCATCAATAAAACATTAAAAAAAAAAATTTATAAACCAACGTAAGATTTCTAGTCGTACAACAAATCGAGACAAAGCATACTATAAAATTCCACCATAAAATCCAGCATCCGGAAGAATATAAAAAAGGGGGTGTGCGCACAGCTCAATAAAACAAAAAAAAAAAAAAATAAATTTAAAAAATCAGTAATTAAAATTTTCAAAATCAATCGTTAATCCAACATAGTATCCGTTGCTTCTGTGTCTACAGATATCCAGGTGCACCAGTACAACCAGCTCCTCGTTACTCCAAACGTTTTGATGATGTTGCACCACCAGGTACTGAAGGATATTATGATTTACCACCACCTGGTGTTGATCATCTTGAACGACCTACAATTACTAAGGAACGTACGTCGCCTAAGGATAAGGATGCTGATAGGTATGATGAATTTTATCAAAATTACGAATTTTATTTTAAATTAAAATTAATAAATAAATTTTTTAATAAAATTAAAAAAAAATAGTCATTATAATTTATATAGATCTAACAAAAAAAAATTCTTTCATTCTATCAATACAGATACAAAAACGATCGCGATCGTCATCGTGAAGACAAAACACGTAGCCGTACAGATCGAGATCGTCGTGAACGTGATTACGATTACGATAAAGAACAACGTCACGATCGTTACGAACATCGCACAACAGATCGTAAACGTAATAAACGTAGCGCAAGTCCATACGGTACATCGTCGTCATCAAAACATCGTAGCGAGACAAAAGACACAAGTCCAGATAAACCAACGCGTAATAAACGTGACAAGGATCACGATGATAAATCCGACGATCGTAAGAAAGAAAAGAAAATGAAGGAGAAGAAGAAGAAGAAGGACAGCGAGGAGAAAGAGAAGAAAAAGAAAAAGAAGAAGGAAAAGAAACAGGCATTGATACAGAAAGAGAAGGAAGCAGCTGCTGCGGCTGCTGCTGTTGTAGCAGCTACTGCTACACATACTACCGGATCTGTTCTTGCTAATCAGACAAAGGCTACAAGTTTGGTACCTAAAGTCAGGGTGAAACAGGAGCCACAATCTGATGGAGAAACTGGTAATGCTGCTGCTACTGCTACTGCTACTGCTGCAGTTAGCAATAATAATCAATTACCAAAGCCAACGACAAACATTAGTCCACCGGTTGTAACTGCTCCAATTGCTCCGATACCTGATACCAACACAGTGATAGTGAAAAAAGAACCAGTCGATGAATCAGCTAATGAAGAACGTAATACTGAGACTGCTGTAGCTGCTGTTCAGCCACCAGAGACTAAAAGTGGTGAACGTTCACCTAAGCATCCAGAGAATGAAACCGAACAAGCTAAGACTGTTACCAGTGGTGAAGCTGGTAAGGATAATGGTTTGTACACAGGTGTGGTTGATGACGCAGAGATCAAATCAACTGCTCCTGATGCTGCTGTTACAACTGGTGTTGCTGAAACAACATCAGCGACAACAGTTACCAAACAAGAGACAAAAGAGAAGACTGTACCAACAACAGCTAATAAGACAACTGATGAAGAAAAAGGAGAATCACCTAAAGGAGAAGAATTCTTAGCTCCTCTACCTGAACTGTCTAAATGGGAACGTGATGAAAGTGCAGAGAAACAACTTGATGATAGTGCCAATACACCAGAAAAGGAACCACCCGAGACTGAAGAATCAAAGATTGCTAAGACCCAGGTGACGAATGAGGTGATTAAGAGGGCTGAAAATGCTATATTCCAGAAGGCTATCAATGCTATTAGGCCAATTGAGATTAAGAAGATTAGCGATAGTAGGAAGGTACTTTATCAGAATCCTGAACCTAAGGTGAGTTACCGTTGAATTTGTTTATGGTTGAGCAAGGAAGTATGATGATTTTATTAATGTTTTTTTGTTTTTTGAATGTTTAAGGTATTGGAACCAGAGATTGATACATCACGTAAGAGTGTGAATGTAACAATAACAGTTGAAAAGAATCAACGTAATGTCGAGTTATCATCAGAACCATTGACGACAACAACGGCAAAGAAGACTACAAAATCAGAACGCGCCAAGATAAAAGCTGCATTATCACAATTATCACCTACAAGACTTTCGGTTAAGGAAAGATTAGGTGATAAAATTGAAGATGAAGCTAAACTTGCTAATTTAAAATGTGTGGTAGAGCAACGACGAGCAGATGCTAAAAATGAAACTAAAAGTGGAAAGTCGCCAAAGGTTACCAAGGTACGAAGGGTATCTTTATCACTTGATGATGCACCTATTATACCTAATCCTGAACGTAAGGTATTCGTGGAGGATAGGAAACGAGATCGATCTAAAATTGAGAATCGACATAAAGAGGTAAGCTTTGTTTTTCTTATTTAGATTACTATGAATGAAATTTTTAATGATAGATAATAGATGACTAAATTTGTTATTTTATTGCAGGCATCGCTACGAAGTCGTTCGAATTCGCGTAAGAACGAACGAGTTACACGTACACCACCTTTGGCTGCATTCAAACCACAACCTGCTCCAGCCGTTCAACAGCCAGCATCTCAACGTGTCAAAGATAAGGACAAGGAGGAAGATGACGACAACAAAGAGGAACGTAAACGAGACAAAAAATCAAGAGATGACAATAAGAAACGTAAGAAGGAGCATAGAAGTAGAAGTAAGTCGCGTGAACGTAAGCGACGTAAGGACAAGAAGCACAAACGAGGACGTAGTACCGAACGACGTAGCCAGAAGCTTAAGGACAAAGATGCCACGGCTGCGGCAAATAAAGACAAGACAGCTGCGTCCCAGCAACAGGACGATAATAAGGATAAGGAGAAAGAAAAGGAAGCAGGTGCAGCAGGTACCGAACAGTCAGCTACTGAGCCTGGTAAGAAGAGGCAACGTAGAAACCCAAGACTGGCTTCTGATCGCAAGAGAAGTATATTGGATGAGGCCAATTTCGAACCCGATTACTCGGCATCGGATTCCGAGTCTGAAGAGGATGATCGGGCTACTCTAGTCGCAACTAAACGCGCCAAGGTGGATGATAGCTCTGCAGCGGCTGCTGATAACGATAGCAAGCCTTCGAAGAAGAGGCCAAAGGTAAGTTGTTTATTTGAATTGTGGATTAAGTGAAAGAGACTAATTTGGAATTTTTTTTTTAAAGAGACTAAGTGATATTTTTTTTATGTTACAGCCACAGCAACCAAGCAGTTCAGAGGATGACGATTCGAGTAGCACTGAAAGCTCGTCGTCGGAAAGCGATAGTTCGGTAGAATCTCATCGCAAGAAGAAACGCAAGCATAAGAAGCGTAAGAAGCGTAAGGCGAGACGCAATGATAGTACTTCTGATTCTGATGCATATTCCGATAGCTCGGATTCAAGCTCTGAAGAAGAGAAGCATCGTAAGAAAAAGAAGTCTAAAAGTAAGAGTAAACAGTCGAAGAAAAAGAAGAAGTCTAAGCACAAATGACGACATTAAAGTTGATTGGACTAATAGCACATTACACTTTTTTATTCGGGCTTATAAACTCCTGTAATCTACTTGACACGTATCACTTTTGATGCAAGGGGGTAGATAAGTGAGACCGGAGAATAAGTGGTATTTGATGAGTTTTACTCGACTATGTTTTTTTTTTTTGCAATGTGTGAAATAAAATGACGTTTGGTTTAAGGACTTCTTGAATTATTGTACATACAATAAATACGTGTGACCAGCTTAAACTCGATCGGATAATTTACGCGAGTGATAATTTAAACACGTCAGAACATTTTTTTTTTTTTTGGTGGCATTAATTATATGAAAGGTGTGTAATTTAATGTCAAATATATTGTTGTGTATACAAGAAATGAAGAGAAAGAGAAAGAAAAAAAATTGTGAATGTCAAGATAAAAACAAACTAAAAAAAAAGGACTATTGAATTTAATAAGATGAATTATTAATTAAAAAGTGGCTCATTTGTATTCATATATAGTGTATGAAAAAACAAAAATGAAAAAAAAAATGAATTAGTCTTTAAAATAAAAATTAGGTTTTCTTGATAAATAATGATATAATTGTTTTACTTATTTATTTATCACAAAATCAATAATACTGATATACAAAAATTCCTCTTACAACTTTCTTTTTTTTTTAAATAACAAGTTTTTTTTTCCTTTTTTTAATTGCATTGACTAAAGATATTTGGTAAAAAATAAATTTATTATATTTCATCCTTTCTTTTAAATTTTCATTTACGCATTTTTTATTTCCTTAAGTGTTTCAATCAGGCAAAATAATAACGGTAATTCTTTAGTTTTCTCTGTCTCCAAAGTACCCAAATCCTTAGTTATAAAAGATCGGTCTAACGGCTGCTTTGACAAATCGCATTCTGTAAAAAAAAAAAAAATTAAAATTTACAAAAAAATCAATAAAAAATAATTCAAAAATACAAACTGTTGTGTTAATTAATTAATCAATAAATCAACCAACCAACAAAAAAAAATAAAAAATCCATACCTGAAATAAATACACTTGACGTATATTTATATCCCATCCAATCCAAATATTCTCTTACAAGTTCATTAAGTATAAGAACTTCATGTGGTGATTTTGGTTGCTTTGATCTACCCGATCTTTGTGATCCTTCCAATAATTTCATAACTTTCGTTCTTACTTCGGCTTTTAATCTGCTTAATTCACCTTCCGATTCAAGTGAACTTCTTACGGCTGATAATTAAAATTAAATTAATAATTAAATTGTTGTAAAATTTGTTAAATTATGTTTTTATATTTTGAAATTAATTTACCGTCAATTAAATCCTTTCCACTGGCCATGATAAGAGAATATTTTACGCGCAAACAGCGATTTTATAACGGACGGATTATATTATCGTTTTTTTTTTTCGGAGCAAGCGCCGGTAGTCAACAACAAAACTAGATGTAACTTAACCTGAGAATAGCGCGGGAATGACAGCCAATCGGATTGAACAGTTTTGAAATTTTAAATTTTACTTGTAATATAAATCTTGTGTTGATAAAATATTATATTTAAATTTTTTTTGCAAAATACACTATTATTTTTAAATACATTATCTAAAATATATATATATATATTTTTTTTTTCTTGATGTTTAAACATTTTTTTTTTCATTTATTAAAACTTTTTTTTTATTTACGTAAATAACAATAAAAAATAAAAACAAAATTTAACGATCAACAAGAGACATCTGTTACCTTTTTAAATTACATTAGGTACATGTGGAATTTGTTTGTTAGGTCTTGTATTTAAAATAAAAAATTGTGACCACTTTTAATTTTATTATTAAATTTTATAAAAGATAAAAAAAAATAATTAAAAATTTGTCAAATTAGAATGAATTAATAAAGTTTTATATTTTTTAAAACATAAATACTAAGAAATTTTTATATTAATATTTAAAATTACGGTAATCTACTTGTTGAGTAATAATGAACCATTTTTGTCCTTATTTTTAGTAGAATATTTTTTGTCACAAACAATGTAAAATTAATCATGATCAGAAGAAATAAGTAAATAGTTAAATTAAGTATAAAAATTTAGCTAAAACTTAGAAGATAAATAATAAAAACTTAGAATTATCATTTTATTAATAAACTTTTATTTTCAAACATATTAGGTATAATATTGTTTATCTGAGAATCATATTGTTCCCTCCTTACTTGAGCAAAAATTTTCTGCGGCTTTCTAAGAAAATAAAACAGTATAATTAATTTTTTTTTATTTTTTTTACAAAATGATCTTTAAGAAAATTCAATAACTTACGAAACAACTTTCCTTTTCTTGAGGATGCCTATTTTTGAATGCTTTAATGCAATCTTCTTTCACTACCTTTAAGCAATCCTTAAAAATTTTTAAATATTATTTAATCTAATTGAAAACAAAACCATAATGATGTTATATTTTCAAGAGTTTTAAAGTAAGTGGAACTGTTTTTCAGATTAAAATATAGGGAAGAGCGGGGCTATTATATTGACTTTGACAGTTGCAAATTAGTAAAATCGATCGAAACTTGCGAGGCCTCGTTAGTACTTGTTAAAAGAAATAAATTTTGTTTAAATTATCCAGTTTGTTCGCAATCTTTAGTTTTATAGTGCATATTCAATTTTTGTTAACTTTTTTGTTGTTGCATAAATAAGCCACTGTATTAAAACAGTGCTACCTTAAAGTGTACAATTTTTAACGAGTATTTTGCGTCCCTGTTTGTCTCCCTAGCTCTTTTCGTTCTTGAGATATATGCCCATTTAAATTTTTTTCACGAGTCGGGGCTATACTGTAATCTACATGTTAATCAAATTGGTGCCATTGAAATGATGATTTTTTTTTTTTAATGCTATATTTTAAAATGAAATTTATTCTAACTTCAAATTACTGTAAAATATGTAAACTATGATTTTAAATATATGTTTCAGTATATGACCCCAACTTTTGAGGCTAAACTGAAACCTCAGTTTAATAATAAACCAGCGCATATAAAGAATCAATTTAAAGTGTATTTTTTTACTAGAAGCCTTTAAATAGTCTAATGTCTTTTTTGTCCGGAACAAAAATATTAAAAATCAAAAATGACACAGGCAAATAAAAAAAAAAGTTTACAGCCCCACTCTTCTTTAAACATACATATGAATATATCTGTAGTGATCGAACTTACAAAAAAAAGAGAAAAAAATCAAATTTTATGCAGGGTTTTTATTATAGAATACATTGAGAATATGAAATATATTAATTTTTTTTTAAGTATCAAATTTAACAGGATGGTAAATACCAACAACCTACATTACCGACATTAGCTCGCTTATTAATTATTTTAACAAAAATAACGTAAAATTTAGTAAAACCCGAA
>JAPYZE010001156.1:0-25458 GCA_030522805.1 Leptomastidea abnormis | reverse complement strand
CAAAATGCGCCCTCAATCAGGAGCGTACCTCGAAATTGAAAATTTTTTTTTTTTGAACCATATAACTACCCCTTTTTTGTGGAATTACTCATATATATAACGTAGGACAGGGACGCGCTGCAGAGTCCACACTCCTCGAGTACTTTCACTTTTTCGACAATCACTTTCCGCGAGATTGCACTCGATCGAGACTACGGCCTCTCCCCTTATACGTGCGCGCGATGATGGCGTGGTCGAAAGAGAGAGAGAGAGAGAAAGAGAGAGAGAGAGAGAGCGAGAGAGTGGCACATCTTCGTACGAGGTCAGCGTCATCACAGAGCTGCTGAGACGCATTGCAGCTGCTGCTGCTGGTGTAATTCTGATGCGTATGCAGTCTTGCTTTTGGCCCTGGTAATGGCCGGTACACTCTCTCTCTGATCAAGAGACAGGATGAAGAGGAGAAGGAAGAAGAGAGAAAAAGCCAGAAACGAGCAGCACTCAAGGCCCTACATCGCGGCAGGGATTGCGGCTCTTATGCACCGCGGTACATATATATATACCTGTAAGTGCAAAGTCGCCTCAATTTTTTAGCTCACTTGGCCAAAGAAGAATAAGAAGAAGAAGACGGAAAAAAAGAGCATGCCGGCATATAATGACCATTGCGCGGCAATCCTATACGCGTGCAAATGCGTCCCGAATGCAACAGGCGTCAAGGCGAGATGCGCCCGCTCTCTTGGGTGTTGGGAGCTTGCGCAACCTGCACGCCTCGGCAGCATTTATCATTTCGTCGTAGCTGCATTACACACAGCAGTGGTGTTGTTGAAGTCGTCCTCGTCGTCCTTACAGGTACACCACTTCCAGAGGGGGGTGAGAGGAGGAAGAGCCGGCTTTTTTTTCTAGTTTGCAAGAAGATAGTCCCAAAAACGTAAGCTCGCACTTGCCGGCCTCTCCCTTTCTCGAGAAATAATACACCATATATCCCTTCTTTCCTTCCAGCTTTGCCTCTTCCCATTCACTTCGCCGCAGCTCGCTCTCACCTTCGAGGATCTTCTCATCTTTATCGAGTCGGGAAGATTTCATCGTTTCTCGTGTCTGCATCCCGCGTATATATATATATATATGCGTATACTCCTCCAGTGGGGATACGATCGCAACATGCACATACGATATGTATATATATATACGATATAAGATTCGCGGCCGCCACACTGATCTCTCTCTCTCTCTCTCTCTCTCTCTCTCTCTCTCTCTCTCTCTCTCTCTCTCTCTCTGCCTATAAAGGTATACTCGCTCCGAGTGAAAGAGAGAGACGCGAGGTCGCGGACAGATAATCGTGTGTGTCATTGAAAGAGCTGGACCTTTTTTGTCTTCTCTTGCACTTATACGTATGTAGTCAGCCAGCCAACTAAAAGGTAAGCACATCGTTCGGGCGCGTCCGCATTAACCTTCGAGATCGTAAAAATAATGCTTGCGGATTAATCCTTGAATCGATAAAACGTCTACCTCGATTCTCTCTCGAGAGAGATAGGAGCAACTCTCTTTATGTGTATGCGTGTGTGTGTGTGTGTGATTCGTCAATAAGCGAGAATCATCAGCGGATTCGCGAGAGAGTTTGTAATTCAATGAGCAATTGAAAGAATAGCGGTGATGGAAAGTATACCAAAGGTGTGAGACTATATATAAGACGTGCGAATAAGCCTTCGGCACTTATATCGAGGTGCGAATATTATACAGACGTACTTAATTTAATGCACTTGTATGCACGTCTGTGTTAACGTTAGGGGAATCATTGTCGATCGGCCAATCAGCCAATAAAACATATGGTTTCATGAGCAGAGCACTGGTGGTACATTATTGAGTAAAATAAGAGAGAGAGAGAGAGAGAGAGAGAGAGAGAGAGGAAAAAAAATTAAATAAATTCACTCCAACCTACGTTGCCTAAGGGGCTAGGCTATATTCCGCGCCGGAACTGTAAATCATCGCTGGGATAGACTGCTGCTGCTGCACCGATGTTACATCCTCGACGAGCGTTTGTTCGCGAAAATCTCTACCCCTTCACCTTATTCTATATGTATACTATATACATACTATATCTTGTTACCCAACGGCTTTTGATTACGTGGGTCCCGGCAAAATACTTGTCTATAAATGTGTATGTGTCTATGTATGTATGTGATTGTATTAGAGATCAGTGATCCGCTATTAATCAGGACGGCATCAAGCCGGATGATCGATAAGAAAAGAAAAATTGATCTCTGACAATCGCCAACTTTCATCCGTTTGTTTCACATCTAACCGTTTCAAAAGGATCTTTTATTTCTATTGTGCACAGAGAGATAACGAGACTTCAAGAATTGAATTCTTTTAAATTGTAGGACACGAAAAAAAAAATAACATAGAAAATCATACAATCTACTTGCTACTACTGTTAACATTGTTTAACTTTGAAATACGCAAAAAAAAAAATAATTGTAAAAATAAGAGTTAACTATATTTTATTTTTTGATATTTTTAATTATTTTTTAAAATTTATTTTACTTTTTCTATTATCTTTTACAAACCTAGTGGTTTTCTTGTTCTCAAAATTTCTTTCGCAGAAAAAAAAGAAAATATTTTATTATTATAACGAAACTTACACATTACAAGTTAGTGCTTAATTTTCTAAGCATAAAATTACTTTTCTTGAAGCAATATACATTCTTAACACGTTTATTTTAAAGGGAACTTTTTAATTTAAAGGACTATCTATCTGCTTTCTTGCAACCTTCAATTGTATTGAATTGGCTGTACGTACAAGAATAAATGCAATTTTACTACGTAGCATTAAAAGTTTTTCCTAGACTTATTAATCTATTTAAATTATTAAAGCAAAATATCGATTGAAATCTAAATGTGCTGCTGTAAATAGAACCTTGAATACACCGCTGTAAATGTAATTTACAACATGATTTCGCGTTAGCAGGATAATTTTCATTTCATTGTCCGTTTTCACGACAAAATGCTCAACCGATTAAATCTTTGATAAAAGTATAGCTACACGTACGTATTTAAAAGTTACGTTTAAAATACAAACATACTTTGTTATAGTATTTTTATTTGAATTTTCATGACCCTTTTTATTTACAATTGTATCCATTGTTACATAAATGTACAATACATTTCAGATGTTCTAATTTATTATTATAATAGAAAAAATAAATAAATAAATAGATGCATTCAAAATACTTTCAAGTTTTTAAAACATCCTCAATTATGTTGCTTATCTTAAGAGCACTAAACCTCGTTAACGTGATTAATTTGCATTTTTTTTATTCATACTCCTGCGCTTTTGTGCTCATGACCAATCTATTTAATATGCATATATTATTTATAGTCCTTGCGTGACTTGAAGTCGCGGGTAATCAAGTCTGATTTTGATGATCCTTTAATCTTATTGGATCATAAAAGTGTATTTTATGAAAAAGTCGCGTAAAATTTTATTCTGAGCTGTTTCAGTGTAACAAGTCACTCGAATGAATTTAAACACAATTAAAATGGAAAATTAAGTATATTTAAAAATGTTGAAAAAACATTACCGTAACAATTATTTTGATCTCATTGTTAAAAATAGTGGCTTCGAGTATGAATTTTCTATTTACAAAATAGTACTTTGGCCTTGTGGACTTTGGCCCTTAGAAAAGTTGAGCAATTTCAAGATAACGCGTTACCTGATTGCTACAATGAGCCAGGTTATGTATATTGATAAATTACAATTTATTAAAATAAATGTTTTCATGGTATTTATTTTTAATACAGATTTTTATAATTTTGACTGTTTCCTTGGAAATTTATAAAAAGTGTGGTGATCCAGCAGATACTTTAGATTACTATGTAATAGTTATTGGCTTTGCTATGTCATTTGTAAAAATGGCATGTTTACAAATACATTTTAAAAAAGTCTACAAATTTTGCTCTCATTTTCAAAAGAACTGGATGAAAGTTATCGATTATCGATTTTTAAAAATAATGGTAAATCAGGCAAACATAGCAAAAAAAACTTATAATTTACAAATGGCTACAGCTTACTGCATACTTACTTTATACACTCTTAATCCTGTATTACTGCCCAGACGTAATGCAGCTAATTTGCCAGTTCAAACCATTTGTACATTTTCCTTTTTAAGCCCACTGGAGTATATTTTTATTTATTTTATCGAAAGCGTAGGATGGCTTTATTTGGCATTTGGCTTTATCGGTATTGATCTTTTTTTTGTGGGTATTGTAATGCACTTATGTGGCCAATTAAAAGTTCTTGCATTACAAATGAAGACAGTTGGAACACTGATGCCCTCGAAACAACTCCAAAGGATCACTATTTTAGCAGCGAAGCATTATGAACTAATCGAAATTGCTCAAGATCTTAAAGTAATTTTTAGTGTCATATTGTTGTTACAATTTATGTCGAGTACTTTTTTGATTACAAGCCAAGGTAAGTAAATACTTTTTATTTTCATTTCATTTTAGCATTTAATGGAATTTAAAAATTTTATTAAAATAATATAATTGGTCTTTTTAAGGATTTGGTTTTTTCTTAGCATCGAAAGTTCATAACGAATTTTTAAAATACAAGTGCCTTCAGACATTGCCAATACTATTTTTAGATTTATTACTTTATTGTTATTTTGGCGAGTTGCTTAGTGATTATTTCAATAATATTTCTAAATCGTTATACGAAAGTTATTGGTATCAGTTATCTTCAGAACTGAGATTTTATATAATCTTCATCATGATACAAGCAAATAAACCTTTTTATTTAACTGCAGGAAATATGTTTCCAGTAAATATGAAAACTTTTATTCAATTTTGTCGATCAATGTTTTCTCTTTTTTCTATTATGTCATTTATATTTGATAAATAAATAATGCATTGAATAAATAATTAAAAATATGTTTTAACTGAACTGTACAAAAATTTGAAAAGTATTATGTTTTTTTTAATGTTTATATAATATTGTAAATAAAAATTTTTTAAAAAATCTACAGGTTCACAATAATTAAACACCGCTAAAACTACTTTATAAACCTAAATTTATGATTCAAAATATAATTTTCTCGTTCAATCGATTTCATTTCCTATACTCAAATGCATATTTTGTTGCACTTTTGTAAGTTTCTTTACAAATTTATTTATTATTTAAAGTTTTACTTTAACAACTACCTTTTTAAAAATGAATGTTATTAATGCCCTTTGCGTGACTTCAAGTACTACGTGATTACGGTTAGAATTAATGATATCTTAACTCTTTTTTTTTTTATTACAAGCATACATTATTGTAAAATGTAAAAGTAATGTTTCACTTACATTAGTTCTAAAGTAGAGACGTGAACTTCCGAATACAGCAAAAAGTTGATATAAAACCTCAACTATAAGTAAATCATTTTAATTTGCATTTTAAATCATCGATTTAAATTACAGAAATAAGTCATATGATTAATAATTCATTTAGATATGTTGAAAAATATTCAGTACCAAAATTATTTAATTTTAAACAAAGGCTTTAAATACGAATTTTTCATTTACAAAATTATACTTTGGCCTTGCGGACTTTGGCCTTTAGAAAAATTAAATGTTTTTAAAACAGTTCGCTTTTGGATTGCTACACTGAGCCAGGTAAAATCCGCATTAAAAAAATTTGATTGAAATACTTATGTTTGTTTTCATCGTAGATTTTCATCGTTTCAATAGCATTGATAGAAATTTATAAAAAATGTGGAAGTGCTGCAGATACCTTAGATTATTTCGTCATAGTTATTGGCTTTTCCATGTCTTGTATTAAAATGGTGTGTTTGCAAATAAATATAAGAAGAGTGTACAGGTGCTGTATTTATGCTTGGAAAAACTGGTTGATGATTACAGATTTTAAATTTCTCAAAACCATGAAAAGTCATGCTAGAATTGCAAAAAAATTCTACAATCTTCAGATGATGTCGGGGTATTGCATCGTAATTTTATACATACTCAATCCAGTAATATTATTTCGAAGTGATGCCGCTAATTTACCAGTTCAGTCAGTTTGCACTTTTGCTAATTTAAATCAAATAGAATACATTATTACTTATTTTATTGAAAGTATCGGATGGATTTATTTAGCATTTGGTTATATTGGCATAGATCTATTTTTTGTAGGAGTCATAATGCATTTGTGTGGTCAATTAAAAGTTCTGGAACAACAAATGAATACTATCGGAAGATTAACCTGCACTTATATACGTTCCGAAAAAATTATAATATTAGCAACGAAACATTACGAGTTGATTGAATTTGCAAAAGATCTTAAACTAATTTACAGCATTATACTGTTATTACAATTTGTATTTAGTACTTTTTTAATCACTAGTCAAGGCAAGTAAATATTATTTACTCTTATTATAATTAAAACAACAAAAAAAAAATTACGTCATATTTGTAATTGATTTCAGGATTGGCATTTTTTCTGGCTTTAAAAGTAAAAAATCAATTTTTAACTTTCAAATGTATTCATACATTACCAATTTTATTTTGTGAATTATTTTTTTACTCTTATTTTGGAGAATTGTTAAGTTGTTACTTTGAAAATATATCTCGTGGAATATATCATAGTTCTTGGTACCAACTATCTCCAAAATTAAGACATCATTTAATTTTTATTATGATGCAAGCAAACAAACCATTCAAGTTTACTGCTGGACAAATGTTTCCAGTTGGCATGAGTACTTTTATTCATTTCTGCAGGACCATGTTTTCTTTTTTCTCCATAATGTCATTATTATTCGACAAATAAAATAAAGCTATTATCGAGTGAAAATTGGTACTTGGTTATAACGTAACTTTATCGTCCAATAACCCAAAATGAATTGGATACTGTCAATATTACCAAGCTCACTTCTAACAATGTAAATAAATCAATAAAGTTTTAAGCATATCGCAGGAAGCCGTAAATTACGGTAAGCTCAATCAGCTCTCGTATATACAGCCCGAAAAATCAAATACATTGCAAAAGCAAGAAAGCCAAGTGTAAAAGAGTCTTTAATGCTCGCACGTGTGAGAAATATAAAGCATATGGGTAGATATCTACCTACAAAACTCACGATGCCAAGGAGTGTATTATATGTATGCATCTGTATAGGCTCTCGCATTTCGTCATAACGGGGCGCTGCTCTTTTTAACGACAGTATTGTTCGCGCGTTATATTGACGTCTCAATTCCATCTCTCAAGTCATGTGTATGCGCGCGAGAAAATTTATCCAATAATCGCTAAACGTCGAAGCTCCCACAACAGCGCTCGATTGATTCTTCGCTGATTTACGGCCTTTTGTAAAGATTCTCTAACAAGCGTTTTCATCTCTGTGTAGTATCTATATCTATTCTACTCGATATGAGATTCGATATTTATTTACCATGTGGGCTTTTCGAATTAAACTCGACAAAAATATTGTTTTATCACTGTCTGATATTAATGCCAAGACAAATGAAGTTTTAATTTTTTTAAATTATAGGTAGGATACGTTCAATTCCAAATTTTTGTTTTCTTTGAAAATAAATATTGATTTAATACAAGAAGTACTTAAAGAGAAGAGAAAAAGATGATATTTTACTTACATCTGCAGAAATTGAACTATTATGATAGTCTGAGTGCGTAAAAAGTCGACGTCGAGTTCCAAAGAGATAATTAGGTATTAAGGCATATTTTGCAAGTTGCGTTGGGCAGGGTTGCATTGTAAAATGAAGTGTCTTTCCAGCTCGCCCACGGGCTATCGATGCCCGTTGTCGTTGGGCCGATTGGATTGCAGCATAGCAAGGTTGCCCACGATCGCGGAGGGATAGATTCCGCATAAATTAATCGGCTGTATCGTTTGCTCGCGCTTGATACTTGCAAGTGTGTTTGCTCTCGTGGTTCTAAGTCTCTCTCTCTCTCTCTCTTTCTCTCGCCAAATTCTGCATTGAATACAGCGCCTCTAAGGCGCAGACAGCTTGAATGACGGCCCGCCTCCTTTTTGCAAAGGTGTTGCCACGTTTTTTACCTATATAATACACACACGTACGTACACGGAGAGACTGACTCCAGCTGAAAGGCCCGCGCACACTCACGTGATTTATGGCCCAAAGCTCTTCTCGCTGCTGCTGCCGTTTTTTTTTTTTTCAAGCTCTCGCAAATTATGAATAGATTATGATGATGAATGGAGAATAAATTTTGAATTTAGCTGGATAAATTGGCATCGGGGCTTAGGGGATTTTCTAATTAATGACTTTGATAATTACCGACGGTGACGTTTGCTTGGAATATATAGTGTGTCTCTTGTGACTTGTGTTGTGAATAAAAATCATCGTCGTTGTTGTTGTTGTTACCGCCTATATATATACCTGCGTGTGTGCATATGTGATCGTTCTTGCTTGTTTTCACAACATCCAGCTGAATGGCTTTTTTTTCATAGGTCTATGTAATTGATAATTTAAACATAATACGTCGTTTAAAACATTGTTTTTTTTTCTTGTTACTTATTTTCTTTTTAATAGCTATCTTAATAATTGAAAAATATTATCAGTCTTTTATCAATAATGTTTTCAGAAGCAAAATTAAGATAGAATTGTTTTGAAACATAAAGGTAGAAAATTGAGTCAACCTAATATACATACTGGGCCAAAGAGAGAAAAGAAGGAGAAAAATAAACGGAGTAGGTAAAATTGCCAAAGCCGTACATGTGCGCAAGGAAAACAAGAATTCAATTAACGAAAGCGAAGTTAAAGGTTCAAGTACAGATACGAGAGGGGGAGCTTACACTCGTAGAGTTTCACTCTTGAGTGTACATGGCCAAAGAGAGACAAGGGAGTTGTATTAAAAACGAAAGTGTGGAGTAAGTAAGATAGATAGATCACCGAATGAAAGAGAGAGAGAAAGAGAAAGGGAGAGTGATTGAGAAGGAGAGGGAGTAGGAGGAGAATGGCAAAGGTAGAATCTCACGTAGGGCTCTGGGGTTTAAATACGGTTAAGGGAGAGCTGCCTATGTGAGAAAGAAAGAAAGAAAGAAAGAAAGAAAGAAAGAAAGAAAGAAAGAAAGATGTTTATTCCGTAACGATGCATAATAAATGCCATAAGTTCAAGGCGCGCATGCTCGCGATTGCGCCGCCGCCCGAGCGCGCGTGAGAACTGGAACGAGAGAAGAGTTGGGGCTGCAAGGTAAAGAGAAGACGAGCGCCATCCACGAGGTTGCTGTTTCTGCTGTTGCTGCTGCTGCCTCGCCCTAAACTTGCAGCATGTATGCATTTGAGCCGTTGTTGAGTGCAAGTGAGCGAGGGAACGAGCGATGGAGAATATAAGCAGCAGCTCACTTGGCTCTTTTTCTTTTTCTCCCTCTCTCTCTCTCTCTCCTTCTCGTAATCTTAAGCAGATCGACCTCCTTTTTCCGAAATCACGTATCCGCACGCAATTAAAATGCTTGTATACCATAGGTATATATCCCTATACATATATACAGTGATTCTATCATTGCTCGCGCGAGAGCGGTTAAGATGCTTATTAGCAAGGATTATTTATTCGAAGACAATAGGGATTTGGAAAAATAATTTATTTTACCCACCCTATAGTAACTGCTGCTGCTACTCTTACTACTTTTATCATTCTAATTGTAAGGGATTTTGTTTGTTCTACCGATATAATTGTTACAAGGTTAATTACAGCCTGTATTATGTTTTTATATATGCTATAAATGAGAATGTGTGTTGCACGAAATTGACGTGCTTAGACCGATTAGGGAATTTTGTTGAATTTTTGGAATAACGTAACAAAGCAAAGCTCAACTACGCTATAAGTTATTTAGATATAAAATAGTATTCTTATATAAAATAATGGGTGCTTTGGAAAATCGTTTGTGCATGGTAATCCAATGTACATTCAGGTAAGAGAAGTTGATAAGAATTAGAATGCATTTATCGAAAAATGAAAACAAAAAAAAAAATTATAATAGGCAGTGCCTATATGTATTACAAAATTTATACGCAATTTATTTTTATTTTTTTCTTGAAAAATAATAACATGTGTGTTTAAAATTTGGTGTATGAATATTAATATCTTTTAAGACGTGTCCGATTAAATTGTTTTGATGAATTTTTTTTTAATTTCGTTTCAAACCCAAGTAGCTAAAAATAAATGAAAATTCAAAATTCTTCCAACACCTATCTGACAAAGCTTGCACAGTTTGAGGCGTCTGAAAAATGTTTTATTTTAAATATATATCGATTTATTTTCATTCAAGACGTGTCCGATCAAAGTGTGTCGAAGAAATTTTTCGTATTATGATTTTAAACCCAAGTAGCTAAAAATTGATGAAATTTTTAAATATTTTATGCACTCATCTGGCATAGCATGCTCTTATACAAGGGATGTCCCTTTTCGTATATGAAACTTGATAAAAAAGAAATCAAAAGAAAAGAGAAAATTAAAAAAAAAAGGGAAAGGGAAAAAGTAAGAAAAAAGAGGAAAAGGAGAAGGTGTAGGTTCGCAAAGATATTCTTTAGATATTTATTCCGTTATCGACGTAAGTTTCTCTCAAGCTTGCTGTTTTATTCCTCGCGCCTTTAACTCGACGAATTTTCACGTGGGCGCAGCAGCATTCGTGTTTATTCTAGAGCAGAATGTGTGCATGCAGCTGCGTCGTTAGATCCTCCTCTCCCTTCTATATAGAGGTGCTGGCTAGCTGAGGTCGGTATATATAAGCCATAGGCATAGGCACGTTTGCTCTTTCGTAAGAGAACGAGAAAGAGAGAGAAAAAGAGAGAGAGAGAGAGAGAGAGAGCCCCAAGAATATCGTACACAGTCTTGCGGGCGGTGGCGGCTCTGTTCGCTCGGCCGCGACCGCTATCGGCATTTTCAAGCTAGAAAACTTCTCGCCCGCTGCTATTGCTGCTGCTGCTCTGCACATATAAGCGCGCACGTGCCTCGCGCTCGCGTTAACACATACTTATACACTCTTAGATATACACACATTTTGTGCACAAGCTCACATATATATACGTTTACACACACATAGTCATTCGGTCGACCAACCGCTTTTAGCTTTCTCTCTCTCTCTCTCTCTCTCTCTCTGTCTCTCGCTCTCCTTCCCTCTCCCAGTCGTTCGAATAAAGCTGAAATCTGCATACAGCAAACGGCTAGGTCGCGAGAGCTGGCTATCTCGCGCCAGTATTTTACAGATACAGTTAGAGGGAGAGAAAACTACGGGCGGCGGCGATGCGGTGGTGGCACTTATACTGCGCAAGTATCAGAGTGTGTGTAGAGAAAAAGAGAGAACGGCAGGAGGAGATCCTTTTTTTTTATACCCCATCTCCCTTCTCTTGTCTTTCTTGGGTGAGTGTGTGTGTCCGAGAGTTCCAGACTCGGTGTATCCTTATAATACTTTCTTGGTGGAGTCAAGAAAGAGATAGCCCACAAGAGGGATGTACGGCTCTCTCCCTCTTCCTTTTTCTCTTAAAAGAAAGAGAGAGAGAGAGAGAGAGAGAGAGCGTGCAATTTCCGTTGCGCAATGTCCCTCCGTACTGGTTGTGTAGGTATATGTGTGTGCATGTACAGAGCTTGGACTTTCATCCCGACGACTTTTGTCCTTGCCGATGCTCTTTTTTTAGAAGGGCGTATGTATGTACGTATACTCTCTTCTCTTCTCTGACCAAGCCGCGAGAAAGTGGCCTTTCTTTAACCTCCACCACGTTCCTTGGACTCTCGATTCTCTCCTGCTTATCTCTCGTATAAGCGAAAGAGGACCTTATATATTATACCAAGCAACCAACCTTCTCTCTCTCTCTCTCTCTTTCTCTGCATCACGTTGCAAAAATACATGCTCTTGGACATTACTTTATACCTGGACGAATACACATTTACGTATGATGTATATATATAAAAATATAAAACATATTTATATACATAACTACAAGAGTATATAAAGAGCGAGAACTTCTTTCTCAGAACAAATTACTTCTTAATGTGAAAAATTAATGAAATTATAATTGCAGGTTTAAATCGCGTAAAAGAAAAAAAAAAGAGGGAGGGATGGTGTATAGGTATTACAATTCAGCGTATAGTTATGGCAGGCTACTCATAAGTAAGTGAAGGCGAGAAAACACGGGGATGAAGACATCAATCAGCGTCTCTCTCTCTCTCTCTCTCTCTCTTTCTCGCGGTCAAACGAAATAATATATACGTATAAGTGTATTAATTGCACGCGGCTTCCAGATAAGTTTTTGGCTGTGCATTGCTTCTCTCTCAGTGGCATTACGCGAGAGAGAGAGAACCATTATAGCAAATTACACGATGTAGCAGCAGCAACTGCAACTTGCTCTCGTTTCTCGAGCTCGCGCGAGATTGATGTTTTTAACGCGCTCATAATGCAGCACTTGTATACTACTCGTGTAGGCATATATTGAAAAAAAAAGTCAATGTAGAGTAAAACTGGAAAAAAATGTGGATAATAGCAGTAGTGACGCCCTTAAAACTTGATACTGGTTCACGGCCGTAGCTCGTTTAAGTAGGCGAATGAAAAAGCAAAAAGTGAAACTACAGGCAAAGTTGAAGATCCTGCATCGCATAAGATTGGAGAAGGAGCGAAGAGAGAAAGAAAGATAATGTGGATAATCGCGGTAGGAGAGCGGAAGTGAAGGTGCTGACGAGAGAGAGAGAGAGAGAGAGAGAGAGTAACTGCAGTGACCTGTAGAGAGAGAGAGAGAGAGAGAGAGAGAAAAAGAAAGAAAGAGAGGTGTCGAGTGGCCGCCGAAAGCATATAAACTGCGCAAGATCTTCCAAATGGTTCACCAAGAGATATAATGTAATATCGCGAAGCGAGCATATACATCGCGGTACCCCA
The DNA here is from genome assembly GCA_030522805.1 of Leptomastidea abnormis. Taxonomy (NCBI): domain Eukaryota; kingdom Metazoa; phylum Arthropoda; class Insecta; order Hymenoptera; family Encyrtidae; genus Leptomastidea; species Leptomastidea abnormis. The sequence goes on along the minus strand of JAPYZE010001156.1, from coordinate 12,613 downwards.
GGCGACTAGTACACCTATATGTAATATCTATAGCTAAGCCCAAGTCTACGTGTGCCACGCCTATATGTGCGCGCGACACAATGTAAGAAGTCCGCTGGTGGTTCACCGCTCCCTTTATATTCCCTCCCCCCTTCCTCCACCTTCTTTTTCCTCTCTTTTCTTTTCTCCCTGAACTCACGACTTGCCACTATATATACTTACTACCGCAACTGCGCTGCCACTGCACTTCATTAGAAATTCATTATCGTTTTATTGTAGCCAACGTGGATCAATGCTTCGACCGAGCTGCTGCAGTGCTGTATGTGTCGTAGTACTCCCTCTCTCCCTCCCTCCTGCGACTCTCCGCAAAAATGTCACGTTTGGCACTTCAGGACGGATGGATCGATCGATCGATTGTCGCGAATATTTCGAGAGCTACTGTGCTGCTGCTGCCTGTCAAGACTTTTTAATTGGTCGCGCTCAGTAAGAAACTTTTTCTATATACGCTACTCTGATTTTGCAATCTATTATAATATTCAAGCTTATTATATACTACTGCACTTCCCCTCTCCCCCATCTCTCTCTCTCTCTCTCTCTCTCTCTCTCTCTCTCTCTCTCTCTCTCTCGTAATTGAATAATATTTTAATACATTTATATACGGTTAATACAGGTATAGATATATTGGTACTCATACGTGACACTATATATATTTTATAAGAAATAAAGCCTCGGAGAGCTGTACTTCCAGTCGGGTGGATAGCGCGTTGAATTTCGCGAAAGAGAAAGAGCAAAGGTTCGATCACATGGCGCAGTGGCGGCTATGGGCGTGTATGTGTATGGTTTTACGTAAGGGCCTGGTCGCGCTTCCAGATCTCGAAAGAGGTATAATGTTATATATATATATATATATATATATATATATATATATATATAGCGAGGATAGAGCAAAAAGCCCGTGGGCGTCCAGGATAGGCCCCGGAAAAATTCGTACTCGCTCCTTAAGAGAATCTCCTTATATATCTCTAGTAAGCACTGAATATATTCAGACAGAGATTTGCTTCTCGGATCCCCCTCGCCCTTTCTTCATAGCGTCGCGGTTCGTCTTCGCGTTCCAGTTCTCACGTAAGCGCCCGGCCTTCGGCGGCCGCCCCCTCGCGCGATTTATGGGCCGCGAGACAATCGATGAGCCGGTGCGATCAATCAGCCGACACGGCGAAAGGGAAGGCAAGCAAGCTCTCTTGCTTGCACGTGTAAATCATATAGATATAGAGATGCGCTTGAGAAAGAAAGAGAAAACTTAAAACACCTTACCCTCCTCTCTCTTTCTTGTATATATTATACTCTCGTGGATATAACGCGCTTATTAATCCACCAGAAAAGCCAGCTCTTACCTCATCTAATTACGCATTGTTTTAATTTTCAGCTCTAGCGCACGCGTGTGTGTGTGTGTGTGTGTGTGTGTGTGTGTATACCTGTTTATTTCACTTGTCTCAGCGAACCCGATAATACTGCGTTATTGTTTATAAATCAAATTTGCCGTGGCTGGACGACAACATAACCGCCTATAAGGGATAGCTTAATGAACGCCCACTGCTCGTTTATGATCTTCATTCATTTCGATCTTTCCACGATGATGAATTTATTTTTTCACTTAGCAGTTATGAAATTGCGTCAAAACATTTTTGAGAATTAATTTTGCTAATTTCAATTACTTTGTCATCTATCCTTTATTCATTATAAATTTTTAAAATCTTAACACAAAAGAAAATATATAGGTGTATTCAACTTTTATCTGAAATTACAGCTTTTTTTCAAACTAATACGGTAACGTAGCAAATATTTTCCTTCTTTACTCTACAACTCCTCATATTACACATGTACATAAAAAACAAGAGAAAAAGACCTTTTGCTATCTACTTCTCCTAAGTTGAGAATTGCAATTTTGACTTTCATTGCGGTAACATGCCAAGGAGTTGTTGGCGTGACGCTTCGACGTTGGAAAGAGAGAAGAGCCAGGGCGCGTTTTAAAAGCCTTGCGGCAGCGGCAGAACCAGGCGCTCCATTACCTCGTTAATCTTTAACGCTCTCCTTATGTAGATAACCGTTAAATCTTCTTTCGGCTCTTCAGCTCATGCCAGACCCTGCGGCGACAGCCTCCCACCCTCTTGTATCTTCAACCAGAATAAGCAAAATGCCGCTCTTAAAAGATTCCGGAAATCATAAACGTTATAAAGCAGTGGCTGGTTGTACCATTTTCAGCACCTTTTTTCTACTTGATAATTTTTTATTTTCTTTTGATAATAAACTGGATCTTATGAATTTAACGAGGCGACCATGTCAGCACACAGTTTTTAAATAAAAAATGAATAAGTCACCAACACGTTAGTATAGACTTTAACCGCATCGCATTGCTGACATGATACAACACAACTATCGCGTCATGATTTTTGCCTATGAACACACCCCCGTGCCCGTCAACAAATTTTTTTTGTGCAAGTATATGAGGAAGTGTGTTAAAGTGTATGAGAGTATAAAATAAAAAAGAGTAAAAATTTTTGTACAATCTAAGGTCTACTTAATTTTGAAAGTTTTTTTCTCAAATAAATTTATTCTTTGTCGGAAGATAAGATATGGCAGTAGAGCTTGAAAAAAACAAAACATCATTAAAGTAGAGTAAAGTATTTGCTCTATTGCTTTGTGCTGATATTGAAAGACGCGACTAATTATTCAGTAAACAAAAAGACACAGCATGACGATGAAGCTAAAAGCGCATTTGGAAAACGCTAATTGACCAATCGACAAATCCAATGACGAAGCGCCTCGCATCCTTGACTTCCGGAAAATCCTTGGAAGCCCAAGGACCAAAGCGCATAGATACGCCGAGTAATGAGAGCAGTAAGGATGATGATGATGATGATGATCAGTGCTCTTTCGTGTTGTGGCCTCGATTTCATTATCACCGCGGCAATATATTTTTCACGATGCGACACGTCTTTCTAAAACGCTCCCAGCTTCGTTTAAAAACGAGATCCATAAAATGAATAATGTCTATACGCACTTGAGAACACGTACACGTAATACCGAAGAGAAAATTTGTATGTGCGTGTGTGTGTTTAAATTAGCCATTATGCCAAGGTTTTAGAAATTTGTCTTTTGTTAAGGATATGCGAAAAAATTTGGTTGATTTTACTTAACTATTGCATAAAAGAATAATTGTCAAATTTATAAGTAATGAGAATAATCAATAAGATGAATAATATTCTATTGTAAATTTAAAATTTTTTTTAATTAGTATATAACGTCATGTTTAAATCTTATTGTTTGACCTTTTTTTTTTGTTCCGTTACATAAGTTTGATAATTAAAGTTATGGGCATCCTTGGATGATAAATTATTAGCCATCAAAATGTTATTGACACTAGACGTTAATATTAACTACAAGTGACAATTGTTTTAAATTATTATACCTAAGTATATACAAGTGAAAACATTGAATTAAAATACACAAGATTATAATAATCATTTCTGACAGCAAGATTATAACTTTATTTTATTTTACTTTTTTTTAGGGCTGTCAAGTCCTGCTATTATTTTCACGAATAAACCTTATTATGTTTCCGATAATATTCTTAAAGTACCGACTCAAATTTCATTTCAGCCCAAGTGAAATCTCATATACAAAGTCAAGCCAAGTCCAGTACATGGTACTCAAATTTTGTTATTCCGGTGAATTCAGTCAGAAAAGAAACACAATTTGAAACCCGTCCCTGATAAATTCGTTTAATAAATAAATGCATCAAGAATCGAGTTTATATCCTTTTCTTATTTTATCAATAAAGAAATAATTCAATGTCGCGTGTGCGGCCGCACTTGCTGGACCTCAAAAATCTTGAACTCTTGTAAATCAATGGACGTAATAAATAAAGAGAAAAGAGCAAACATCAGTAACATCCGAATAACGCTCGTCTCGGGATTTAAAAAAAAAAAACATTGGCTAGATTTTTCTCTCCCGCACTTGCAATATTTTTTGTTCCAAAAAAAAAAAAAAAAAACGCAGGCTCGTTTGTCTTCTGTTCCTTAAGCATGTATACGTTTGAGAAACAAAGTATTTGCCCGGAGGGATGCTGGCTTGCAGTCTCCTTCTCCCCTGGAACTATACGTATACTGTCTGTGTGGGTTTACATATAGGAATGTCGATGCAACTCGTTGGCCTCCTTCCAGTTTTATTGTTTCCGCCCTGCTCGCGATGCTTCGTCCTGTACAACCGTTTATACATGCGCCCGGCAATCCCCAAGCCCAACATCAGTCAATCGCTCTATACTTTTTCTTCTTGAAGGTGTCGTCGCTGACGATTCGTCTTTGAATTTGTAGGGCTACCTTTCCCGGAATCAATACGTTTTCTTTCTCTTATGCAAACTTAAACTCTATATATAAGTTTGTGTTCAGTGATCGGTCCGTTAAACGATTGCTCTCCCAGACGTTTATCGTCGAGTTGCAAGAATAAAGAAAAGGAAATAATAGGGGGGAAAGATACACGCCTAAGGATAAAGACTTTTTTGAGCTTCTTCGCAGAGTCGCGACTTCGTTAGCGACTTTGCTGTCTTTCGACAGCATTGTTTTCCAAAGCTTATCGGCCTATTTTACGAATCGATCTTTGATCAATCTGACTCTTTTTACAGCTATTTAATTAGTTCTTTTGAATGAACAGAGATTTAGGGTTTTGTGCATACGATAACAAAATTTTGCTGTTAAATTATGTAACTTGTCTTGGTAACACGTCCTGGTTCCGGTTTTGTATTTACCAAAAGATAACACGCATATTTTTCAAGTCCAATTTAAGCAAGCGCTTTAAAGTTTTCACTTAAAACATTTTTAACTCGCAAATTCGTTTCGCACCAATTTGCCACTTTTTTTGTTTTCAACTTGTTGAGCAAAAAGTTAGAAAAGTAATTTTTTGTTGTTGTGGTCCCATTACAATCTTGGCTTGGCTGGTTCAAAAAATCAAGTGTCTTACCGACGAGACAGAGTCTGGTTATATGTTGCAGTGATCAGAGCAAAAAACCAAGGCTTCCTCTCTTTTTCTGTCTTGCATTCTCGCCAAAAATTATCCGAGTAATTCAAGGTTTCAACTGACTCTCAGGCGCGAATGAACAATTAAGCACTTACCACTGGCACGTGATAGCCGTCTGCAAACACATTCCACTTTGTGGATATATATATAAGTAGAGAAGTGCGTTGGTTACACACGTACTACATCTAGAGCGGGAAAGCGCAGGACGACGCAGCACGTATACGTACAAACGACGACGTGCGCTCGTTTCAGGAGCTTGTCGATCAGGCAAATGAGGGGCCGGCCTTAATTAAGGGTAGCGAGACGCGGTTCACGGGAGCCCGGAATTGGAGCAGCAAAGCTCTGCGAAAATATAAGGCGGATTTGCATTTTAGACTGCTGTCGTCGTTACGCTGCGCCGCTTCACGCCCTTAACCACACGCTCTCTCGGATTTCGGTACTGGTAAGTACCGCAAAAAATTTCTCACGTGCTTACACCGAGGATAGCTCGTTTTGCACTCATGGCGAGAACTGCTGCAGCCACGCCTCGGCCTACTCAATTTTCAAGCCCTCAAAATAGCGAGCAGCTCGTTTGGATCCGGTAAAGGTTTGCGAAGGAGCTTATTACCCGCTGACGCAACTCCTGCCAGCCCGACTGGTATTGTGTTTAAGCTTACACTCTTTGGAGCCACAGCCGCGCGCTCGTCGAATCTCTCGGTGTAATTAATTAAGCGTCGCCGCCCTCGAGTCGCTCTTGATGTGCCGGGCGAAAGTGATCTGCGAATCTACGTGGGCGTTGAGGAGAGAGTGGGTGATCTCGGAAGAGTCGATTGGAAGATCGGCTTACGTCACCTTCTGAATGGTAAGCTCATTTTTATATAGGCTGGCCAATCTATTCAGCGATGAAGCAAAGACAGGATCTGAAAGGGTCTAGATTCCAGAGGAAGTAGTGTTGGAGCAATTTTTATTAAAATGCAGAGATCAAACTATAACGAACAAGAAACAAGTCTCGAAAGCGATGAGTGCGATCGCGTAAGCGAGAATATAATATATAAATAAAAGTATAGCCACAAGAGGATTGCCTGCTGCTGGTGCCGAATATGGTGTGGCATCAGGGACGACGACGTGCGGACGAAAGTCGTCTCTCGTGGGCGCACTGGCAGAATCGCGGAGATTGACGGTTTGGGGCCGAACGGAGGTTTTGGATCTCTGAAAAGAAAAAAAAAAGAAAAAAGAAAAAAGAACTCGTCGCACCCTGTAGTCGATGAATGCATCATCGGCTGAATTAAAGAGGCGAACCAGAAGCGAAAGGGCCTCTTATAAGGCAAAAGGAAAGAGGAGGGGCAATCGGATCGGGCCAGCGGATGACGCGTTGCTTCCAAGGTTGCCAGTGAGGTGCAAGTGCAAATGAGACGGAGGGATAGGGGAATATTAAAAACGACAATGAACCTGACACTTTGAGAACGACGCGAATTTTAATTGCTGGCGCGCGATGAAAACGTCCGCGGAGATGTGGATTCATTATATACATATATGTGTATCGAAGTGAAAGGAGAGATGTAGGGAGGAAGGGAGGGAGGAGGCAAGTGTTGTCTGCACGAGAGCACGTCTGCTGCTGCTGCACACTTGAGATTTGCTGCTGTCTTTATTATCGCAGCTCGAAGAAAGCGACGACGATTACGCGTTTGCAGTTTCTCGAGTGAGAAAAGAGAGAGAGAGAAGAGAAGCGCGTGGGAAAGTCGTATTTTCTTAACGAATGTTTGAGTGCATACAACTCTTTGGATGTAGTATGTGTATGTGAGTTTACTTAGCCGCGAGATAAGCCACTTGAAATTTCGAGGAATATTGAGATTTTCGACGAAAACTGGATCATCGTTTCGAGCTTAAATTTTTCGTATATGTATATGTACCTATATCGTATATTCGGCTTTCGAATGTGTTTTAAGCTTACTGCCTTGCTTGCTTGTTTGCTTAAAAAAAAAAGTGTGCCGCGAAGAAAATGCTATCTTCGTGATACATGATATTATTAATGGCCTGACTTCACAAGTATTTTAAACCGCGCGTGCAGTGCGTGTAGCAATGGTCAGATGATACACACACAGACACCAAGTAAAAGGTATATTATAATACATACATACACACATGCACATGCACAACGCACAAGTGGATAGGAGGTATATATATATATAGGTGTATAGCAAAAATTCAAAGTGACATTCGCAGGTGAAAAATTTGAGAGAATCGTGCGAGAGATTGTATTATGAGATACATCGACACGCACCGAAACTTGCACATTTACTATCCAAAGACAGCTCTATCGCAAAACTCAATCTTCAACCTCTCTTTTTGAGAGTTTTTATAAAGTCTCTAAGAGAGCATGGGGATGGGGGCTTCTTTCCTTCGATTTACTGCTCGTAAATCAATTAGTAGAGGATTTGCTTGTAAATGCTCGTTGTTCTTCCATACACCACACATATGCTTATACATACACATACATACACCGGACACTTTCTGTTCCTTTTTCACTTATGTGCACGTAAATGTACGTACGTACGTATGTACACGTGATTTTTAGTACCGTTATTGGTTTGTACCACCCGCGGGGTAGGCTCATACAAAAGTAAATAATAAATACAAATAAAAGAAAAAAGAATTGATAATTGAATGTTACTCTTGCAAAAGTTAATAAACGTGCCACTAGACATGATACCACATTGAATAACTTGGGAGGAAAAAAATAATACTTTTCCTGACGTGTTAATACGTTTCTTAAGCCTATTCTGTCGACAGTTAGTAGTTGTATATAATATGTGATACAATAGCAACGCGATCCAAAAGAGCCCATTTAAATGAGAGCTCACATTATTATTTTCATCGTTAACGAGTAAAAAATAGCGATGATTATTCGAGTATAGCAGCAGCAATAGTATAGAAACAGTGGCAGTAGAGAGAGAGAGAGAGAGAGAGAGAGCATTGGTCTGAAAGATGCTGCTTATTAAACATAATAAAGAGATAAACGCCAAGAGAGTAGTGGGCTCTATCTCTATCTCTCTTTTTCTCTCTCTCTCTCTTTCAAACAACTACAGACAAGCCGACCCTCCATGAAGAGCGATAAACAAGGAATTGCAGCAGCCACAGCAGCAGGGGAGAGCAAATCAATCGGGAAGCTCATTAAATGAGAAATGAAAGAATATATAAGTGCATGCGCATGTGCATATATATATAGGTACGCGCGTGCGAGGCATCTCCTCGACTAGCCGTATTCGATGCACCAATCTGGTGGTGGTATTACAGACTCGCGAGCGCGAGCGTCCACATATACAGCGCACTATATATACGCCCGGTTTAACGGTTAGGCGATGCAAGAGAAAAAGAGAGACTGCTTCCTCCTCCCGGGGATATCTTTCTCTTCCTCATCCTTTACCTCCTCTCATTCCCCCCCCCCCAACGGTTGCTCTATTCCTTTTTTACCCCGGGCTTATATGTGTGTATATGTATACGTACGACCGAGTTTCTCCTGGCGCGCCGTAATTGCCCCGGCGCTCTGTAAGAGAGAAAAAGAGAGACTTGCCCGTGTGGCAAAACAAAACGAGGGATAAAAAGAAAAGAAAAAAAGATCCAGGGAGAGAGAGGGACGCGCATCGTTTGCTGTATATAGAGTTTATCGAGGAGCGCGCTCTCTTTCGCTTTCTTTCCTGTATGCTTACTGTATATATGTATATTCTACTGCACGTATGATCTTTTTTTTCTTCATTTTTTGTTTTTACCTGAGCAAGAGCGATGTTTTACTCTTCTTTTTTTTTCGAGCATTAAGTCTCTCCAACGTTGAATTTTCACGCCCAGTATTGTAGTACCTGCTGTTCTTGTTGTTGTTGTCTTTAATAATTACTGAATTTTATGAGAGTCCTGGCAATTTTGATCCAAAGATGACATTGGTCTCTTCAACATGTATATATGAGAGAAAGAGTTTCGCAATGGGCGGCCCACGACCTGATTCAGCTTTTATGTTTTGCTTAATATTTAAGTATAACGGACAATTGTAATTCTTGTATACAAATATACTAAATCGGCAGAAGAAAAAAAATATGCATTTATGTATGTTGGGGGTGTATACATTTGATGGAAACAACTTATTTTCGATATATACAAACTGTGTAATTGATGGTTTGACTTTGATTTTGAAAAGAAAATCACGTGGTTTCAATAATTATTATTTTTTGAGACGATCATATTTTCGTCATCGATGTTTCATTTTAAAATTTTCAGTCAGTATGTAAGTACTTAATTATAGTTGTTTGAAAATGTATATATATTTTAGCCTGTGTAGTACATTAACATGGCAAAGTATTTTTTTTTTCAATTTTTAAAAATTCTTATTTAATTTTTCATATGGAATTAGAAGGAAAATTTTACAAATTGAAAAAAAAATGAATAAAAAATTAAAATTTAAAATTCAACAGGAGAAAATGCAAAAAAAGAAAAAAAAAAGGAAGTTAACTCACTTGGCTACGGATAACTAGGAATTTTTGGATCGTTAGAGGGGGTAGACGTGGCATTGCTCGGAGCGCATACTCTATGTTTTGACTGAGATTTTACGAGGCGTAGCCTGACGCGCGAGAGATAACTGCCTTGGCAGGCGATTACGCGAGTGTAAGTATATATACTCGCAGGTATATAGCTCAGAACAGCGTATCGTTTCGGCATCGTTAGGGAGGACATTAAAACGCTCTTGAAGAAAAAGTGGTTGGGAGGGGGGGAGGGTCTCGGGAAAAGGCGTCGGCGCGAGATCCGCAGACTCCGGCTCCGAACAATGCGCGAAGGCGAGGCTTTGACTGCTGTCGCAACTGTTAGCCAGCGTGCTAACTGCAGCCGCTTAGCCATCTATGGACGATATAGCTTTCTTGAACTTAAACGAAGTACTATGTTAATGGCTTTATGTTCTCCAAGCTTTTGTGCGCAGACACCATCATCGACACTCTTGAGGACCACCTAGTGCTTTGCGTTTCGCAAATCGACATCCGAATTTTCCGAGGAATTTACGACTGAGAGGTTGCTAAAGTATTTGAATACCAGGTGCTGAACTTAATGTTAACTTTTGAGTTTTTGCTCTTGAATATATACGTTTCACGATTTCACAACTTGCCACACTTTAACGCAAACTTTTTTCATTTTAATTTTCTTTTACTTTTGAAATGCTATTAAATACGATAATAAAGTATTTTTTAAACAAATAATACCGATTTAAATTGGATATACTAATAATACAGAGCACAACTATAATTTTTCCTTTTCTCATTTCGCATATGAAAAAAAAAAATCTAAAGCAGATTTGAGCAGGTGCAAGTTTTAATTACAGAAATCCATGTATATATGAGTAATCAAAAGAGAGTAATAGCGCTGTCTATTTGAGAGAAAAAAAAGTATATTAGTCGAGTTATGATTGACTTACTCTTGCTAGAATATACCAGCAGCAGCAGCAGTAGTAGTAGTAAGTCTATGGAAAATCGACCGTTATAGCTGACAAGGAGATTTTCCATAGAACACACGAGTGTATGAGTGGCAAATAATCCTAATTTCACAAGATTGGTAAAGCACACACACACACACACACACACATATGCGTACACGATGCGCGAGAAAAAGGATAGCGTGAACGCGAAAAACGTTAGAATCGAGGCGAGTACGCATGAGAGATCTTGCGGCTCTCTCTCGGACCGAGATTTATATTGATTGCGGCGCGAGAAGCGCGGCTGGATTGTCTTTATCTCTCGTGTTCCTTCTCTCTTTCTATGTTTCGCTCATCCTCATGGTTAAAGCACTAGCCATAGTCGCTAGCACTATCGGTAATTGCATCAAGCTACACCGAGAGAGATATAGAGAAAGAGAGAGAGAGAGAGAGAGAGCCTAGGATCGGTAATCTCATCTGTAGATGCTGTGTATATAATATATAACTATACCTATATTTTATCGGACAACAACGCTTTCAATATCCCGATCGACTCGACCTGTAAGAAAGTACCTTACGACGAGCGCTTATACATATACATTTATGTGCGTTATTTACAGAACATTAAATGAGCGGATTTAGACCGGAACGAGTTGTGTGTAAGAAGGGATGTACCTATATCGTTATGTGCATCTTTGAATTGATAATATCTCGAGAAAATTTAACCTTTCTTACATATATATATATATATATATATATATATATATATATATATATATATATATTCATCTGTATACCAGAACACGTGGATATTTTTATATTAGCATTATTGTTATTATTATTATTATTATTATCATTATTATTATTAGGATAGCTATTACTTTGATTATTTTTATTGCGTAAATACATGTAAATTTACATGCTTTGTAAACCCAAAACCTGCAATTATTATATTCTAATACGTTTATATTAAGCATTGTCTATCTTACAGAGACACGCCTCATCATCGAGTATCCTTTTTTCTTTCTTTCTTTTAAGTTACATCAAACTGACGAAACAAAAAATAATTTTCAAAATACTTCGGGAAATTCCAAAGCGAAACAAACTAACGCAATGGCACGCATTTATGAGTGAGTCATCGACTGCTTTTTTTCTTCTTCCAAATTTGCTAATTTTAAATTAATAGATCAAAACGCCGATTTTTTACAAACGAATTATATGTAAAACAGAGCCTGAGCTGGATCGTATAGTGTAAATAATCTAGATCGATCAACGAAAAAAAAAAAAAGTCCTTAGGCTTATATTGGCCGATCCGTGGTATAGCAGAGTCAGGCCTTGAATATCCCCGTACAAGAGTAGACCATCATCTTCCGTAGAGAGCGACAGACAGGAGTAGAACGCGTGACTCGTTACGCATCAGCGCTGCTACTCGTTGTCTCTAATGTCTTAGCTGGAGGCTATTATAAGTTGTGGTCCCCCCCCCCGCTTGCGGTAAGTTTCAAAACTTTCAAGTCTTTTCTTCTTGACGCGAGATCTCGATTCGCGATATACATCACGCACCAAATCGCGACCTGGCCAAATAAATTTAAAGATTTTAGTTGCGCAATACCTGATCTTATATAGAGAAGCAAACGACAATTTGCGAATGTGGTAACGGGAATGCGGAATATGTCGAAGATGGCCTTTACAAGATCGCCAAGATGACAAGGTCAACTTGATTTGCGTGAATCTATTTGTTTTGAATTATCTTCCACTTGCCTTCACGATGCTCCATTATATTTCAGGTGGTTCAGGTATATTAACGATCGCTTAATCAATCATTCTTTAAGGATTAATATTGTATATGCTGTGTTATAGGTATATATAGAGAAACTAATCGCAAAACAATTTATATTTAACGATCGGCTATGCATACCATGAATACATCGAAGAAATATTGTTCGATCAAAATTGATACAGTTTTAATATATTCGTCGTTATAATTTATTATGTGGTTTCTCTCTCTCTCTCTTTTATATTACGTTCTATAGCTTGAAACAATAAATATTATCGATAGACGTGTGGGAGAAAAGCAATAACGCATGTAATTTGGCGTATATGTATGTATGTATGTAAGTATCGGTAAAATAAATATATATA
>JAPYZE010001155.1:0-36502 GCA_030522805.1 Leptomastidea abnormis | reverse complement strand
ATACATAAAAAAATAATTGTCTGTGTTAAGGTAGTTCAATCATATCAAACTCGCCGTACATATTATACCTTTTTTTTAAAAAGGTTGGTTTTTGGGGATTATATATATGCGTTTTCTCTCTTTTATACATTCACACATACATACATATATACATAAAAGCGATGCAATATAACGCGAATTTAGAAAAGACCTTATTGCACTTGCGCAAATCCACGTGGTTGCTGCTGCTGCTGATGCATTTGAGTGTGTGTAATAATCCGGTTGAAATGATCCGTCGGCAGGTAGATGTGTATAATATGTATATGTATTTATACTCGGATGCATCTTTACCCCTGAGTTTTTAGCGGAGAAGCCGACGGATTTATATATGTATAAAAGCAATAGCTTTAATCACGCGTTTTAAACGGCGCGACTCGTTCGACGTTCTGCTAATTAATTAGCGCCGGCTTATAGTTGTATAGTGCACACAGACGTGTTTCCTTCTTTCTCTTTCTCGCTTAGATGCAGTGTAGTATATATGTATACAGAAGACGATTACTCTCTCCTTCAACATAAGGTATATACAGTAAGAAGTAAGAAGTTGTTGGAGGAGGAGGAGAAGTACGAGAGTTCGAGTATCTCGGCACCTCTTACTCTTGGGGCACACGATGGTATTTCAGCGGCTTGTTCGGAATAAAGAAATAGCCGAGACTCATTTTACACCCTATACGAATAGCTTGAGTTGTCCTCTGGTACAGGTAGGTCTGGTATATACCAGCGGTCGTGGTGGTGGTGGTGGTGATATGTTGCTGTTTTATTTCGCTAGAAAGAAAGAGAGAGCAAACGAAGAACATTAGTCGATGTTCAATTTCACATGCACGTATATACTTTTTATACCTGCTGCAAATTTTTTTTTTTTTAATTATTACCGAGGTTGTGTCTCTCTAGGTCATTATATACGAGTATTAATGTACACACTCAATTTCGTGCTAATTATGAAAAAAAAGAAAAAGTTTAAGTTGCGATAGATCGCTTAAAAACGTCATTTAAATTTCTTATCAATAAAGTAAACACGTGCCGGGATAGCTAATGATGATATACACGTCGATGACCTGATCACATTTGAATATTATTATATAGCACTTTTATGCTTTTTTTTTATAATTGATTTAACTTTATTATTATAGTAGAAAGAATATAAACATACTTTGCCATTATTAAATTTTTAATTTATAGCTAAAATCAAAATAAAAAAAGTAAAAATTAGAAATTAATCAACATTTTTATCCTCTTTACTCAACCAAATATATACCCACTCGTTTTTTTTTCATCCTTTTAAAAACTTCAACACATAATACCTATATACATACACCACCATATCTCTCGCACCTGCCGATTCCCTCATCGAATAAAATAAGCACATACAACTTCTACTTATGCTTATATTGATTTTTATTTTTCACCATCGCACGATCATCATCATCATCATCATCATCATCATCATCATCAGCAATAACACACAAGCTTTACACATTCGCTCGCGTACATCGACTGCGCAGATACGATCTCTTTAACACCAAGCACCGATATACACATACAGAAAACGAGGAGACAGAGTCGTCTTAGTGAAATTCGCATGCTCTGAGCTTATACCTCTATTTCCTTTTACCCACAGTGATGATAGTAATAGTTGTAGTGGTGGTGGTGGTGCCCGGTCACGCGCATATACGACTAACATCGTCGTATATAGGTATATATATATCCGCAACATCGTCTTTTTCTCTTCGGAAATCGACCCCGCGCACTTATATATAACATACTACGGTTACGGCACGCGCGCGCGGAATTAATTAGCCAGGTTATAACGGGCTGCCGATCCGGGGCGTCCGATCGTCCTGTGAGACTACTCCCTCTTTTCCCCTCTCTCTCTTTTTCTCTCTCTCTCTCTTTTTCTCTCTCTTATTCCAAAGACTAAAACGCAGGTGGAGCGCGGGAAGTGGATTAGCGGAGAGCCGATCATGCTTATAATCAAAGGGGGGGAGGGGGAGGGGAAGGATGGCCTTGTACTCGTGAAGCTACATGTATATACTATATGTGCAGTCGCCGGCAGCAGCAAATATCCTGAGTTATGTCCTCCACTTTGCCTCGATTATGTTTCATTACCCGAGAGGAAAAGAGAAGAAAAAAAGATCTTCAACTATACCTCGATCTTGATGTTTATACTTAAGGCTATCTTATATATAGAATATAGATACGTATTATTATGTGCGCCACCGAAAAATCGGTAAATTCTTAAATTCTTTTGACTTCTTGCTTGAGCTACCGAGACAGTACATTATAGTTCAGAAATAGTTATTTTACTCATTATAAGAACACCATAAATTTTTCAAGAGTAACAATTATTATTATTGTAAAAATAGCATATAAATTTGCATAAATAATAATTTTTTTTTTCAAAAAGTAAAAAAAATTAAAAATAGCATTCAAGCTGGTTTTAATATACCACTAATATGCAACCTCAGTAGAAGCAGGACCATCTCGCTAAAATAAATCTCAAGTCTCCTGAAAGTAATCCGGAAGGTACACTACCTCTCAACTACATCCTACCACTGCAAAAATATATCTACAACTCTTCATACTATACACACACATACACATACATGCAAACAAGCGCATTACGCATAAAGTGGTATATAACACGCGCGTTGGGTTGGTCATTAGCCAAGATTTAGCCGTGCTTGCTCGCGCGTGCACGTAGTCCGCGAGAGATCGCGCATTAAAGGTGCGGTGGTGGTGGTGGTGGTGGTGGTGGTGGTGTCTAAGTATATATACAGGTACGGGAGGAGCAAGAAAAAGAGAAAGAGAGAAAATGTATGGTTACTTTAGCGCCGATAGTCGGCCGTAAATCTGATCTACGATCGTGTCGCCCTATTCCTCTCCCCCCTCATAGCACATGCACGGTTATGTGTACATGCGTGTGTACGTGTGTGTATGTGTGTGTGTGTATGATAGTACAACCGGGAGCTGCGATCTTGGGTACATAGAAGGCCAAGTACCTTGCTGCTGCTGCTGTTCTTGGATGGTATAACTATACGATCATGAGATGTTGTAGGTAGGTATGCTGCGAGGGGCTGGTTTCTTAAAACTGGACTTTGCAAGCTTATGAAGCTTGGAGATCGTTATTGTACTCGTAGACTATATATAAGAGGTAGAGATCGTTTGAATATTATTTACTAAAAATTACGCGCAATGAAATTAACGTCAAATATTAGCAAAAGCTTTTATTTAACAGGAAATATTATCCCAGTTATAATTATACGACGTAGGGGTAAAGAAATAAAAAAAAAGGGATGTCATCGATCAAGGTTACCGATCATACGTTATGTGCATAAGCTAGACGAAAAATTGAGATCGGTTATAAAGAGTATGTGTGTGTGTGTGTGTATAGATGACGTGTCGGCATTGGGAGTCTCGCACAAAGTATCGCAATATCTCTTGTATGCCGGCGGCTTCGCTTAATCTCCACACCAATGGATATTATATATACCTACACCCGCTGCTAAGGTATATCTATATAGGTACACGAGTGAGAACGAGTTGGAGGAGAGAGAAAGAGCAATGATGCATTTTAAGTTGGTGTGTATGTGTATGTGTATGTGTGTATGGTTGACCGTGGCTAACGGGATAATGAGAGAATCGGTTGGGCTTTGTGAAATTTGAGATCGGTTTGAGATCCTACTTAGATATTACTATATATCTACACGAGAGTGGAAGACTATTATGTGTGTATATTCGATTAATGGGGATCTGAAAGTGAGATGCGTTTGATTAAAATTTGATTTTTAATTTTTTTTTTTTATATTTTTTTTTATTTGCAGTATTTGTGAGTAATTCAGCAGGCTATTGCGTCTGATGATCATTTAAAATCTGAATAAATTACGTAAATTGTGGTCTTATGATATGTTTTTTTTTGCTTTACGGCACGCTTAGATAGATTAGCTTGTTAAAATGTTATGTAAGTAACTCTTTGAGTTCAATGGCTTTTTCGTCTTCGTTAATGAATAGTCATTATTTGTTTCTTTATTTGTATATGTATTATCATTTTTATTGTAATTATTCGATATTATCGTCGAGAGATGTTAATTGGAAAATTATATATATGAAGACAAAAATCTTGATTCTTATCTCGCTGTATGTTATAATGTCATTATTGCACTACTGTCTGTGTATAATTTATGTTTATTATAATTATTTTTTTTATTTATTTGTTTATTATAACGAAATTTTTATAAATTAATATTTATAAAAATATATATTAAGAATTATTTTTTTTTTTTTTTTGCTATATTAAGCTTATTGTATCAATCACAAAATTATAACATTTATCGTTTTAACAAATTTAAAAATATTCAGTGCCACAAAGATTTATATACTTATATTTAAAATATTATCGACAGATTTAAGATGAAATAAACAATATATTATATGAAAAGAAAATTAGCATAAATAAAAATTACGAAAGTTTTAAAATTGTTTAAATTATACATTAAGAGAAATAAATTGTTTGATAAATAACTAATCGTCAAATGAATAATTTATAATTAATTTCCAAAGCAAAAAGCTTGTTATACACGTTAAAACATTAAAATCCATCACTATATTCCCTTTATTCTTAAATCCTTTTTTCCTCAATTTCAAAAATTTTTTTCCAAACTCAAAAAAAAAAAAAAAAAATCAGTCCAATTCTTTTAAAAGTTCTTGGAGTCAAAGTAAACGCAATTCACTCTATCTCAACCCAACTGTCCAGCCTTACTCAAATAAAAAAGAAAGAAAAAAGGTATCGTGGAAAGGGAAGATTTTATACGAATCTGCATCGCAGCCGCGTTAAACCTGGAGAGATCTATGCTCAAGAGACTGCGGACTCTTTATCCGTGAACGTGGGCGCGCATCTCTCTCTCTCTCTCACTCTTTCTTATATATACTCAACTATGCATTCGCGCGACTTCGCCTCCAAGGCGTTGATATAATTTACGGTCGCCAGGTGAGGAGGACAGGGTAAAGGAGAGAGGGAGAGAGAGAGAGAGCCGCCGGACAAATGGCCCTAAGTGTGTGCGTTCGCGCGAGCTTGGCCGCCGCGCCACAATGATTTACAGCGGGTTGAGCTCCTGCTATATATACCGAGTAGTATATATACTATAATGGTGTACATGTATATAAGAGACGACCGATATTGTGGAAAAGCGCGCAGGTTGGCGCAATCTTTCCAACGATAGAGTGTGAGAGAGAGAAAGAGAAATGTGTGTTATAGTGGGTATAGGAAGCGCGAGAATAAGAGAGAAAGAGAGCTGTGAATTAGAGGGACAATGAGCTGTCGGTCTTGTGTTTTCTTGGGCGAATTATTGTAATGCAGACTGGCATTAATGCACGAGTGCGAGCATATATTTATACGAGAGAGTAGAGCGCCCCTGCTTATGGGCTATGTGTGTGTCATTTAATTTATTGATCGTGTCTTTTGATTTTACGTGCACTACAGCGAGAAAATAAGATTTTGCTAGTGTTCTGTTGTTTCTGAAATTTTAAATTGATTTTTTCTTTTTGTATAAGGTTATTTGGTAGACTATTACCGATTTATTGCGATCGGTTTAGATATAAAAGTGAGTAGCGAAGATCTGTCACTGGGGTATTCAACAAGAATTTTTTTATAAGTTATATGAGCATTAATCGGTCCATTTGTCAAAATTTGTAATAAATTTGTAAAAAAATATAAACACACTTAAAACTCGCATCCAACACTAACGGTAAATAAATTTCAAAATTGATTTAAAAAAAAAAAAAAATCACTCAATCATTTTGTTTATTTTTCTCGAGACATTTTAAAAGGTGAATGAAAAATTGACCTATAAGTTATAGAGTATATTGAACTTTAAAGTTAAAATATATACATATACTATATTGGCTACTGGGTACACAAATATAACTATATAGACATCCGTAACAGTATAGTAAAAAGACAGTAGATGCAGAATGATTTATTTATGAGCAATTTCGCAATATCATAATATACACACCTAAGCTTTGCTACCGATTATAATATTGCTCAATAATATCTCTCGATTTGGACTAACATATACACACACATATATTATTGCCATATAACATTATCAATAACACTTTGTAAGTATATATTCCAGGAAAATAACCTCCACCTCCCTTCAATTCATCTCCTCCTCCTCCTCCCCACATATACATATAAATTAAAACCTCTACCTACGCCCATTAGACGAACCATCATCTCTCTTTCTCCCTTTCTTCACACTACCAAGTACCAACACTTTCCGCTTACTTTTTCCAATACCGATATATTACCAAGTAGCCCTCCCGTAATAATCACCTGCAATATCAATACAATACCATACCTATACACGCAACACAAGTTTATTTCCAGTATATACCGCAAAACGCATAGTCATACCACTCCCGATTTGCCATCAGAGATCCGATCGTTCTAAAGCAAAATAAGTAAAAAAATAAAAATCAAATTCAAGGAGGCAAATAAACCCGTCGTTTTAATGGCCAAAAAAGCTATATACGCGGTTCATTGAAAATTCTCGCTATATGAGATCGTGGGGTGTGTATACACGTATATAAAAAAAAAAGAAGGAGAAGGAGAAAGAAGTATCTAGCAATCGTTTGCCTACATATATTTCGCCAAGAATATCGTTGAATATCCGCGAATAGGTACTACGATTAAGACTCTCTTTAAGCATTTTCATTTTTTTCTAAAGTTCCTGTTCTTCCTCTATATAGCTACAGCTGCTGTCCATTATTTAACACACAAGTGTTGTGTGGTGTTCTGAGCCTGGACCATTCCATGAATACTCGGCATATTCTTATAATGTTGTTTCCTGCAAAGTCTGAGGATAATTTTTCTTTGCTAGGAATATAGGTGTATATATATGTGGCTTTTTCAAGTCTTTCTCGTAGTCGCGAAAATAAAGAGGATTTTGCATTGATTGAAAATGTATATTTGAAGGTAGGGGAGGTGAGGAATTTAATATTATATACGATTATATGTATAAGTATACACAACAGTTTTAAATAAAATGTGTTTTAAATTTTTGAACGATGAGTAGTTAATGACAAAGCATCAACCATATACCTATACGATGGCTGTTGACACTATACCATACCTATAATATGCCGAATGAAAAAGAGAAAAAAAAAAGAAAGAAATATAAGTTTCCGGTCGATTTATAGATATATATCGGAGTGTCTCGAAAGAATTTCGACGACAAGGTATGTTATACAGAGAGAGAGAGAGAGAGAGAGAGAGAGCCACCGACGTTGAAAGAGGTTTAGTATAGAATATAAAAAGTCAAGCTATATCAACGACACTACTCCCGGCTATACTTCTAGTTTTTGAGAAATAAAACAGCCTCATCTCTCTTAGACTCCAATTCTTTGCCTTTGTCTTTCTTTCTCTCGCTCTCTTCCTTAAACACGCGAGGTTTCACCGCGCGCGCAATGTTGCGGGGTAAAGAGGGGAGAAGCGTATAAGATCGTTATCGGATGCCCGGGCAACTCAATCGTCGCTTTCGAAAGAGCATTCGGCATCGATCGCGTGGGCGGATCTGGACTTTGGTATACATAGTGGAAACACCTGAATTATGCTCTTTTACTTTATTGATCTATTTTTGGTTGTTTGATTATGATTATGATGATTTATTTTGGTATTTTTAAATTATAAAAATGTTAGATTTGATGCTTTTAATATTTAAATTTTTAAAGAGTTTGTAAGCTATTTCTTTTTTAATTGTTGGACTCTGATGCCGTTATAGCACCCGTGTCTGGTGTTGATTTTTTTTTTACCTTGCGAAAAAAAAATAAAAAAAAAAAAGAGGGATTTGAATTCCTTCCGGATGTGGTTAAGGCTCTTAAGTTGAATGTCGCGTGGTATATAGAAAAGAGAAACAAGGAAGAGAGAAGTGTTTTATAGGATAGGGAATAAAAAATAAAATAAAATAGAAGAGATTAAAAAAAAAAGAAGAAAGAAATTGATTTTGAGACGTATAAAATTCGACAGGATCAGTGGATCGCAAAAAGTTGGCGATCTGTGAAATTTAATGCCTAATGCTCGTGTATGCCTGTCTTAGGAATTATTAGATGCTGAATAATAAAGTACAATTTTTAACTTCCAAACTCCTGGTAATATATTTTAATTTACAAAAAAAAAAAAGAAAATTAATTTTTGAATATACAAAATTTTAAAAAATAAATCTTATCACTACAAAACACAGTTATATACAGCTTCAAAAAAAATAAAATTAACTATTTTTTTTTTGCGTAATTAGGAAGTCCTGATAGATCAGATTCCGTCAATCTAAAAATTAAACATCTCAATTTTTATATTATTCATTTATTTTATTTCCAAAATCATTCTCTACTCTATCTCTACCTTTTTCGATGATAGGATTCTAATCGTCAAATAAATTGTATTCAAATTATTGCCATATCTTTTTTTTTATACATATATATAAAAAGATAAAATTTATTCAAACGATCACACACAAACTCCCGCTGCTTCTGTAGCGTTAATAAACCAACAGCAGCATCAGCAGTACCATCATCATCATCAGCGCAACATACTTAAGTTCGCATGTATTTATTAGCTACCGGTCACAGCTTCGTCGTCGGTATATATATAATAGCGTTTTGCAATGATAGAAGCTAATATATAACCAATTCAATATAGCCTTCAAAATCTTCCCCTCCTCCTCCTTCTTTTTATATATATCTCCAAAGCAAAAATTTGTATAATATGTGTGTTTAGGATAGCAGCTAACCGCGGAATCCGGGAGTTGCGATCCTTATTATATTATATTATCTCTTTGGCAAAATATCATCATCGTCAGCACGCATTATAGCTCGCGTGAATAAATAATTTATAATCAATTAAAATAGCCAAGAGAGAAAAAGAAAGAAAGAGATGTCGAAGGATCTATAAGATATATCAACGAAATAGAGGCACGCGGCTACCTGAAGCCTCATCTCTTGATCGTATAATGTGACAGGGATGCGGGCGGTCCCAACTATTCTTTCTCTCTCTCTCTCTCTTTCTTTCTTGGGCTTCTTCAGGTGACAAGCGCACGTCATTCCATCGCTATTTCCCGAAAGCTTGGATGTGCTTTACTATATACACATACTCGAATGAGAAGAGCTGGACCAGAGGCGCGCCCGACGAGAGACGCTGTAATTCCTCCCCCCCGCCCCCTGCTCCTCCTCATCCTTCTTCTCTACTCTTCTTTGCGAGAGCGCCTGTTTTGGTTTTTAAATGAAGGACATTAATTTGCCGAGCGAACCGCGAGATGCTTGCTGTATATATAAAAGAGAGTGAGAGGGTGGAGAGGCGACACGTTTCTCGCTTCGAACCTTGATACATCACCACCGGTACGTTGCCACTGTGAGCAGTTATCATAGATATATATAGATTAGGTTTCTTTTTTTTTTATTCTCTTCTCTTTTTTATTAGTTTCTTTTTTCCTTTAGCACTACCAAAATTGTTTAGCGAAGAGAGTATAATTTTAAGTTTTTTGAAAATCTACATCCACTTTTTGCGACTTTGTTCATCTTCTTCTTCATTCTGTAGTTATTTTTTTTTTCTTTTAGTTGATTTTGTGTGTTTGATGAATGAAAGGGAGATGGACTTTATGGCTTGAGAAAGAGAGAGAGAGAGAGAGCTGGAGTCGACAGATTTATTTTTAACGACGCTCTTTCGCGATGAAATAAACATCTCGTTCATCTCGCTGTAATTTGATTCATGCTACTTGTTTATATATACCTATTTATTTATTTAGTCACTTTTTTGTTTTGTTTTAGATAAAATAAATTTTCTGTTTTTTTTCTTCTTTATTTTCTTTTTTTTTTTTTTATCAACGAAAAAAATCTTCGAAATATATAACCATAAAGATCAAAATACGCAATTAACAATGTTTACAGTACCCATAAAAATAATGATTTTTTCCATTAAAATCGAATGGTAATAGAAGCTTATCTCTGTAGTTTTATGGTTTTCTTCATCTTTCTTTCTTTCTTTCTTTCTTTCTTTTTTTACTATTACCCACGATTACAAAATGGAAATATAAAAATACAGTAATTCTCGAGTTAAACAGCCAAAGCAAAAGCTTTAATTTAGCAAAGAAAGAAAAAAAAAATCTGAATTAGACAGAGAATTTATATTTGAATTTTTAATTTCAAGTAGCTCGATGATACTTCTGTCTTATAACGAATATAATTATCGATATAACACATCTCTTACAGTCATCAAAAAAAAAAAAAAATACTCAGCATCATTCTAACGTACCAAAAATTCACCAAAAAATCAAGGATTCTTTAAACACCGCATTCTCGCGCTTGCATAAGCCCATCAAAATATATCGCTATTGCGCAACTTTTAAAGCTCATCCTCCTCAAAAGCGACTAATTTTCAATTAATTTAGCCGTGAACCTGGCTAGCTAATAGTCCAAAAGAAAAAGTAAAGACAGAAATATATAGGTACAGGTACGTGCTGACCAAACTCAAAATCTCTATATCTTCCAACCTCTACAAGCTATCCGGTCGGCGATCTTGCCTCTGATCTGTCGATCCGATCGGCGCCGTCGTCGTCTTATACACGCGGGTATCGCTTTCCGGACTCTCTATCTTTCTTTCTCTCTCTTTTTCTCTCTCTTTCTCTCGTGTTCTCGTCCCGTCGGCGCGCCGTAGTCTGGCGACTCGAGAAAGCAAGAAAGAAGATAGGATAGCAAAAGAAGCTCGCTCCTCGCGGGGATAGCCGGACGGCTAGTAAGAATTCGGCGTAGTCGAGCTGAAATTCGAGGTAATCCGAAGAGGCGCGAGACGACGACGAGTCAGTGACGATATATAGAGAATGAGAGAGGGTGTGAATGCTGCTGGAAGCTGCGAATGAAAGGAAGGATATTATACGCGCTAGAGAGAACGAGAGGCGCCGGATATACCAAAACCTTTTTTTTTCTATGTTTTTAGAGATCGACTTAGGTGTGTGAGAGCTCTCTCTCTCTCTTTGCATGCCGACTGACTTTTTTTCTTACCGATATTTTGCTATGAGGTGGGGCCCCTTTTTTTAGCTTTTGACGGAAACACAAGAAATTTTCCAAAAGAAATGATAAAGGGATGATGATACCGTGTATTGTTTCGAGGTGGTCGCTTGTGTCATTTTGCTTGACACTTTCTTCAGAGTGACTATAGTCGCGTTCATTCGGAAGTTGTTATATGGAGTTGATTGTGATTGTTGATTTCTTTTTTTTTATTGAGAGACCAAGTGTGATTTTGATATGTGATAAAATATTGTAAATTGGTGAGAATCAGAGGATGAGTTTGATTCATATTAATAACTTATTTTGATCAAATAAGAAGTCTTATGAATCAAGTGTTATACGGTACGTGTATCTAAGGAATAATAAAACTTATAGCACACATAAGTATTCTGATAAAGAATTTATAGAATAGTATATGACTGTATATGGATATCTAGCATTGAGATAAAAAAAAATATATTTAATTTTACGGTGCACACACTTGTCGCGTACAAGCCACAAGACTCTGCTTCTTTTTTTTTCTATTCTATAAGTATATAATTTTACAGTTTTAACGCGGTAGTTAAAAATTATTTTCAAACCTTTAAAAAAAAAAAAAGTCAATTTTAGATAAAATAGTCATTACTGGAGAACATTAAACAACGAAATCTCGTCAATTAGATTAGAATGAAAATTATTTACAATATCTATTATTGAATTTTTAGTGATTTTACGATTGAATACTTAAAAAAAAAAAGGAAAAAGTTTACTCACCATTTTTTTATGTCAATCCTTCGTGCGTACACTCCGCTCTTGGTTTGCTCCGAGACTTTATTAGTTTTCTGAAAGAATAAGAAAAAGAAAGAATTAAAAAAATAAGAAAAGATGAACTCGGATTATTTAGCATTTTTTATTTTCAGTCTACAAATGTAATGAATATGCATGAAACACAGGCTTATTGAAACAAAATAGTGATTTTGGACAAATGACAAAGACCATTGTTGCAAAAAAATATTTAAGTGTACAAGCAGAAGAGATTTTTTTACTTTTACCATAAATAATATATTTGTTATACCCAACGTAATTGAATTATTTGTAACAGCTAAATTCAATACTAACAAAATATCAATACACAAAAAACTATTATTTATCAACAAGCGCACAAAAACCTTATCTTAATCTAAATCTTTCATCAAAATCAAAAAACCCTGCATGTCATCCAAAATCTTCCAAAACAAAAAAGAAAACATGATAACAGCAACTATCAACTGCCAATTCATCCAAATAAAGAAAAATTCACTTATGCATAAACATCCATCCTCAAAAAGTGCATACGATAAACAAATCGATTGAAAAATCAAATCTCGCGGTCTAACTCACTACTCCCATCAAATCAAAAATAAGACTTACCCGCATGCAGCGTGAGAAGAAGCCTCAGTACACACATATACATATAACCCTAAGAGTATATATATAGTAAAGCGAATAAAGAAATCGTGGACACACTGAGTTAAGAGAAAAAACAGACCTCGAGTGGTGCAGCAGCAGCAGAAGACGGTAAGGTATTATAGAAGGAAGGGAGAAAGAGTAAAAAAAAAAGGAGTAAGAGCAAGCATAAGAGGGGAGAAGAGAGCATATAGTGGCGGTGCGTGTGCTTGGTTTGGAGATGCATTATATATACATATATATAAGGCCCCGGCGAAATGGAGTCGGTCTCTTTGGGCGCGGACGACACGACGGCCGGCGACAACTAATTAGGCCTAAAAACCTGCGCGCCTGCTGGCTTTCCCTATATACTCCACCTCTAAAGAAAGAGAGAGAAAGAAAGCAGCCGCACGTCTCCAAGGGAAGTATCCCAAGCTTA
Source organism: Leptomastidea abnormis (assembly GCA_030522805.1). NCBI lineage: Eukaryota > Metazoa > Arthropoda > Insecta > Hymenoptera > Encyrtidae > Leptomastidea > Leptomastidea abnormis. The sequence goes on along the minus strand of JAPYZE010001155.1, from coordinate 23,568 downwards.
ATGCGCCTTGATGACGACGACAACGACGACGACGAGAGGCTTTTTGCTTTTTGTCTTTTTTCTTTTTTTGTCTTTTGAGCGGCGATATGTATGTATATAAAAAAGGGAGGGGAATATCTCTAGTTTGCGTCCGGACGTAAAATAAATGTGAAGAAGCTATTTCGTGTGCGTCACCGAACATACTATATCCTGGCGCTTTCGATATAGTGTTTGTCCTCGAACGATGATATATCCACGAGTTGGGACTTTTAAAGGTTTTAAGTAAATTTTTGGAACTTTGAGGCGTTGGTGTATGTTTTCTTTGTTTGATTTGATATTTAAACTTGGGTTGATTATCGTGTACGTATGTTTTAACTTGCTGGTAGGTATGTGTGATTATGAAGCTAAACGCGCGTGAGTATTATTTTTAGAGACAAGAAATTAAAGAAACTCGCGTGGAAACGTGAGGCGTTGTTTAATTGCAAATTAGTCTGACTCAAAATGAGCTACTTTATATTTGTGTGGTGTTGTATTATTACCAGGAGAGAGAGAGGAACACATCTTTATCGACGTTTAAGCGATAGCTTATCAACTTATTCTTCTATATTGCGATTATTTCACTTCCGGTTAAAACATTTCATCTCTCCAATCTGACAGTTTTATCTGACACACTCGTTGTATAGACGACTGCGCTTTGAATAATAGGCGTCAAATTCTTTGTAATTTTCTTCTTTTTTTATATATTTTATTTGAGCAATGATTTTAAGAGAAAAAAATTATTTTTAGATAATTTAATATATCAAAATATATCAAAATTTAGTAATAAATAAACAATTTGATTTACAATTTTATCATAACTCAAACATAATTTTTATTTTTCTTTTTTGTTTGGGCATTGCGACAGACAGTAGCAAAATGACTACTGTTTTATATAATGCGGGTGTGTGTGTCTGTGTATGTTGGAGAGAGCTCTATCTCAAGTAATCTTATATGTTCTTCAAACACAGATATACAATCAAGCAAATAATAAATCGCGTTGAAAAAAAAAAATAAATAATTACAAGAATTTAAAAAAAGAAAACATTCAAATTGTTAAGTTTTAAAGAATATATTTTCTTATAAATCGTTGAATTAACTAAGAATATATAAAAATATATATATATATATATATATTTGTACATTTTGTATTGCAAAAATGAGAAATTTATCGACTATTAAACAAGAACACTTGTACATGTCTCAGACGATAACAGGTTCTTTGGTTAAATTAAGAATTAACATTTTTTTTTCTTCTTAACTTATTCTTTAATGCTAGAATAAAAAATTTCTAACTTGAACAGTAGATGAGTTGATATTAACGTTAAAAATATATTCAATATTTTTCCACTGAAGTTTTTTTTTAAAAGTGCAACAATACTTTTAAAATAAATAAATTTGAATTTTGCTTGTGTAATTTTAAAAATTAAAAGTGATAAATTAAAGCGTGAACTAAACATTTTTTGAATTTTTTGCTTGACTTAATTAACATATATTACTTCATTAATATTGAAAATTAATTCAACAAAACAGCTCAACTACACAAGTAGTTATGATATATAAAAAATTAATAGTTATTCAAGATTTACCATTACACATAACTACTCGGCAGCAATTACCAACTACATTAAACTACATTTAACTGCATTAAAAACATCATCCAATACACACCTTTAAACATAGCACAATCCAAGAAACACTAATCAACTCTTAGCGCAAACTCTTTACTATTACTACCAACCCCTCAAACTAAAAAAAAAAACCCAAGTTCTTTCATTTATAATTAAGCTTTCCACCCGCATTATACACCACATCCTACACATTGAACACTTGTCGCACTCGTGTCCGTACGCAGTCAAGCACCGCCGGGCCGGAACGAAACATCGCGCATACAGCGATAAGCCATTCGAAACCCGCGTAGAAACACAAGAGCGATACCGAAAAATAGCCCGATATGACCAGAGTATGTGTGTATGTGTAATGTCTATTGTCTACGGGCATATAATATAACCTGGTCATGTCGCTCATTTTCCTATCTAACGCGTTGCTATATGTAATATCTACATCGCGAGAGAGAAAGAGAGTATACCCGCGGGTCTTGAGAGAGAGAGCTCGTAGATAAATCAGCTCGTTTTAGCGATTACTGTGTATATATACGTTTTATGACTGGGCTTGTAGTTTTGTGATTATTATTTACGATGATATGATAGTTTTTGTTGGAAAAGTGTTTTGAGAATGATTTATGTTCTAAGAGCGAGAAGAAAATTTTGAATTTATTTACAGAATAGGAAGATATTCTAGAATTAGAACGATGATAATGGTTATTAGGATAACATTTTATAAATATAATTGTAAAGAGAAAAAATCGATTCAATTACAGAAAGAACAGTTACAAATATAAATGTCTCTGTGAAATTTTTCAGAATTTCAAACTTGAAATTAATATAACCGAATGGTTTTTAAGAACAAATGTACCGTGAGATGTATACTTTTAATACCAAGCACATAACTTGCTATAAATCTGAACTTTACTGCACATTAACATCACCATTTAAGAAGGTAAGTATACAGAATTTTTGTTTGAAAAATTAGAGCCACACGCAACAAACCAAGTATACCTATATTCTAAGTGAGGTAAAGAGAGTCGTAGCCATTACAACGGCAACAGTTTCTCGCGACCTCATAACATCAAGCCTCTATGTACAAGTATATAGGAATATACAATAAAATAAATTAATAATAATTCTAATCCTAACGCTTGCGCGCGCGCATTCGGAGCGATTTCTAGTCCCATCGAAATCTGCAACACGCCCCGTGTATATAAAGACTAAGAGAGGGTAAACGATCTGATTTTCCGCGTTCCGTAAGCCATAGAGAGAAAAAGAGAGGAACTCATAATCGCGAGTACACATACAAACATTGTGCTAATTTACGATCATGGATGTAATATACTTGCGAGTAATCGGAGACCAGAGGTTTGAGAAGCGCGTATACTTACATATGCTTATCCGAAGCTAGGCTTTTCTGTGCGGAAAAACGGCTGTTTAGATAACGGAGAGTTTGTGTGTACTTATATGTGTGGATGTATGATAGACGAATAAGGAATAAGGGTGATATGATTTAATGCATACTTGTGGATCTTGTGTGTTTTTGGTATTTTTGATGGTTGATGTAGCTTGTGGGATAAAAACGTGGGGCAAATGACTTTTGACTTGAAAATAGTGCTCTTAACCTCAAAATGGTGATTAGATTGCTGAATTATAGCAATGTTTGTCTGAAGAATTTCGATTTATTTCATTCTAATAAATTATATTCAATTTAAAAAAAAAAAAACTAAAAATATAATTTTATAAAGATTTTATTAGTTGGTCGTATCCTCTAAACAAGCTATTTTGATATCTATTAAATTCAAACTCCAAATTAACAATGTAAAATACAGTAATAAACCAGGATTTCATCGTTACCACCTACAAAAATAGTAATAAGCTCTTACGAGAGTTTCCATTATCCAACCAGAGGGTGCACAGCTTTCAAGCTCACTCTAAACACACAATAGCCGCAGAGTCGTATAAATATCTATTCTCAACAAAGGGGGGTGTCTCAATTATTCGAGCTTACGTCCCTTTCTCGCGTGCAATTTGGCCGTTACACACTCAGAGGCGCGCGTGTCCATGTGTACAGAAGAGAGGGCTGCATCCAGAAAAAGAAACTCGCCCTCGCCTGTCTCTCCATAAGAGATGCTTATCATCAAGTATGGCCGGTGGTGTGCTTGCGCGCACACGTTCGAAAATGTCGCCCTCCTCCCCCTTTCTCTCTCTCTCTCTCTGGCTTAATGCACTCGCCCGCAGAAGGATTTCCCACGTCACTGGCTTATCAACGATTTATGGCGCATAATTTAGCTTTTTATATACCATGTGTTTGTGTTTATGTGTGTATGTATAAGTATGAAGTTTCCCCACTACTTCGCCTTCTGTATAGGTATATAGTACCCCTCCCTAAACTCGATATATATTTCTTTACTCTCTTTCTCTCTCTCTCGGCCTTTTACTCCATTAACTTTATTATATATATCTTACTGCCTTCTGTGGGCTGCTGTTGCTGCTTAGTGTAAGAGCTTTTTTCAATTTAGCCAACAATTAGGCGAATTTACAGTTGCTACGGGTTATATATATACGTAAAAATACGTTTTCATCTCTCGATCGCTCCGCTTGGTTCGATCAATTAGGACTGCATTTTTCAAAGCTTGTGTGTTTACTTTGCAGCTGGGTTATTTTTCTCTTTTTTAAATTTTAATATACTGGCTTGATAAAATTACGAGGAGGAGCTTAGCATTGAATGAAATGTAGCCTTCTATCTGTGCTTTGATATTTATCAACAATTATCGTCTGAACTCGTTGCGAGTAGATAGCGTTTAAGCGATTGCATGAATAAAAATGAAAATTATATGTATCGTCGATACATAATGTTATTTTAGCTTGGACAAAATGCCGTCGTTGCGGTCTTGATTTTTATTTTTAAAATATCTGTTTGAAAAAATGAATTTAAAATACAATTTTTATTTTTAATATAACCGTTAATCATTTTTTTTTTTATTATTTTTTCGACTAAATAAATATACATATGATAAAAGTCATATAATACACAAATGATGATTTAAGTAAAGTGATTTTCTAAAATTAATTACCCTTGATGTTTTTAAATCACGTAAAACGAGACAGCTATCATGAGAACCTTTAAATTATTTATTTGAATTTTTTTTTATGTGGTTGAGCTTAAAGAGCTGAATTAAATAAGAATGTGCTTGTAAAAAATATAATTTGCACGTTGGTTATCGCATAGTACACCTGTCAGATACTCAACTCATGCTGTTCAACTATCCATTGCTTAAAATAAATGAATGATAAAATATATTTTATATTATATTGAGTATAGTATAATAATCTTAAATTAGTCTTTTAAACGTAACAAATGGTAAAATTAAAAATTGATTAAACTATTATTAAATTAATCAGACATATTATAGTAAAAAAAAGTATTACATATGCTGTATCACAAACTCACAGATTTTGTCAGTCTATAAAAACTTACTACAACCAATTTCTTACCTAAATCAATAAATAATAAGTAAAAAATAAACACAGAAAACACAGAGTAGGTACTAAGCTAACATTAAATAATTACGAACAAGAAAATTTTCTTTCATATTTGCTAATCTAACAACGGTAAATAACACTCCTGTCTAGCAATACATTACGCACTTAGCTAAAATATCCCGCCATTAAGATTTTCGATACGCGAGAATAAACTCGCGGCTTACTTGCAAGTAACATGTGGTTATGACTAAAATGTAATACGATCGATCGTGACTAGCCTAATGTAAATCTGAAGAAAAGGAGTCATCGCAATGGAGTTTGGCGTTTTTCAAGAGACAGGTGATTTGGGTGACTATTCATATCAAGGCCTGTAAGTTACAATTCAAGTCTGTAATGCTAAAATATTTCAATTTATTTTATATTAAAAAAAAGGAAGATGGAAAAGCACAAGAGTTATTTCATTGATGAAATTAATGGTAATGACGATTATCAACCTCGCAGTCTTTTACATCAACTTGCACTTTTCCTATTCGCGAAGTAACAACTAGAAATTTACTTAGATAGGTCCGGTTTTCTAATGATGTTTATGAGATCAAATAAATTTTAATGACCTACACGCAATGAGCGTCTCTCAGAAAAGAAGAGAGAACCCTCTAATTACGGTATACGATAAATTATTCATTGATAATAATTTCAAAAATTGCAATTAAAAGCTTTCTACCATCTTTACTTTTCTTTTTTTTTCAGTTTTGGTTGTTAAATGTTTTTTTAAAAAAAAAAAAAACACTTGTATGCGTTCCGCGACTTTATACGCTTTTGATGAATAAATTTAATTACACTGGATGCCTTATCTCGTGAGAAAGTTTATGCGTTTTGTTTAATTGTTATTATTATATGACTTACATTAGTGTAGAAACTGTCATTGCTTATTTTGTACTATATTTCAATGTTCTATTTAGCAGAAGGTACTGTACTATTAATTAATACTTTGTTAAATATTAACATTACAAAAAAATAAATATTAACATTTGATCATAAGAAAATTCTACGCAGTTAACCAAAAAAAAAATTATAACAAACAAATGCATACGTCATTACAATTTTCAAGTTCACCTACACAAAATATCAAATAAAACGTAAATTTCAAAAAGCAATCTCACCTTCTATACATCCCATACCAAACTAAAAATTCTTAGAATTCCACAGGTTTTGTTTACCCTCAGGAGAGTGTGGAGGATATAGCGACGCTCACCGCCGCACAACATACCACTATACAAATTCACATAGGTAACTATAGTAGCTTATACGTATACTCACGTGTAATCAGAGTTTCAGCTCGACATAATCCTCATCCGATTGATAGTGCAAATATCGAAAAGAATCATTGACGTGCAGGTGTGTTGATCCAAGAGAAGTTGACAGGTTATAATTGTTGCGTGGTGATAGTATAAAGTGCGCCGCTGTTCTTTGTGCGTGTTTAAATTTTGTACGTTGAATATTCCATTTTTGACTTGTGTACAGTGCAGTTTATCATTGTAATGTCAGTCTTCGAGTTTGTGTATATCGATAACATTAACCTAACACTTCTATTCGGGTTTTATTTTCCTTAATCGTGATCAAAGTCCTAGTAAACAAGTTTCACTCAAAAAGTCAAAAGAACACACAGTTGCACAAGTTATTCAGTATATTGTTCGAAGTGTGCCTCCTGGCAGTTACAAAAAACAACACTGATATCACAATCATCAATCACAAGTGTATAACCACATTTTTATAAGTATATATACTACCTATATGTAACACAGTTCAATCACGTCAAAAACCACACGAAGATGCACTATTCTGTACACACTACCTATAACGTACTTTTTCGAAGAGCATCAGAAGAACAAAAAAGTCGCCGGATGAAATCTCCACAGTAGAAAGTTTAGATAAGCTAGTGTTCCAAGATAAGTATAGATATCAAATCTTCAAATCCAGCAGAGATTATATGAGATGTGCACACAAAAACAGTGATCCTCTCTTCTCCCGCACAATCGATGATAAGTGTCAAAAATAATAAGTCAAGTATTTATCATCACATCACACCTCGCATGGAGGTTAGGTAACTCAAAAAGGTAAGTCACCAATATACATATATATCTATAACGTATACGTAATATAACTCGTCAGGTAAATACACACACACATACATGAATAAGTAAACAAAATACTAATATAAACACGAAGGTAAAACGTATATATTATCCCTGCGCGCGTGTGAGAAAGATCGTGTAGGGTAAACCGACGTGTGTGCTGCAGTCGCTACGACTGCGGCTTTCGAACTGCCCTGAAAGCGCTTGCCTCTTTCTCTCTCCTCGCCCCCGCCAAGGAAACGCCGAAGAGAGAAAGAAAGAGAGAGAGAGAGAGGGATTCCTTCGCGAGTGAACGAAGAGAAAGAGGTGGAGAGTGAGAGAAAGAGAGAGAGAGAGAGGTGAGGCTGCTCTTGGTAGCATAAGAGGGAGAAGAATCCGAGTGAGATAGCGAGCAGAGTGAGCCCGAGGTAAGGCTGAGAAAAAGGCCTTTGATATTTATATATACCTATATATACAAGGCAGCTGTAATACGCCTCTTCCACTCGTGACGGGGATTCGCGGCTGTAACCGCGAGCCTTTCACTCCAGCTCTCCTTCTTCTCTCTCTGACGGTGGTATTATTATACACTGCGGGGGCGGAGCTTGGGATGGTTAGGGGCCGTCTTAAAAACCCAGATTGCCCGCCCCGTATTATTATTATATACCTCGCAAGTAGAAAGGAACCCCTGCGAGTTTTTTTTCTTTCTTGTGTGCTACTGCTATTGCGATGCTTGAAAGGTATATTAAAGGGGGAAAAATAAGCTGAGTTTATGCTATATACGGGAGCTTTTTTTTTTTTAATTCTCGCGGATATTGCGTTGGACCCCATGAACGTATGACTATACAGATGCAATTAAAATGATGATAAAGCATCTTTAGGTATTGGTGGAATAATTATTAAAAGATTTTTTGTTTTGGTTTTTAAATTGGTTTTTTTTAGAATGATGATTAGCGGCTGTTCATGATGATAATAATTGTCATGATGGTTCTTTTTTCTGTGATTGGAAAAATATATGGGTATACGATATTTAAGGGATAAGTTCGTGAGATCGTGTGAAAATGATGAAATGAATTTAAATGAAGGAGAGACATTTTGATAATTATATGAATGTATTTTTGATTACCTGTAAATTTTGCTGAGTTTTCGAGAGATGGAAAAATTAACAAATAATTGAAATTGTTGATAAAAATTTTTTCTCAAATCAATAATATGATATGAAATTTTCAATTCTTAATGCTTGCTAGAAAATAAAAATCAAATTTAATAAGGTCAATAAACAGGATATAAAACAGTTAATCAATTTCTGTATAAAAACACACATACATAACGAGTAAAATGATTGTCAACATAAAACTTTCCTTGTGAGAAAAATACTTGTTAATTGCTAATAAAATTCACCACAGCTATAAATAAAATGCTGAAATCAGAAAAATATAGCGCAAAATTCAAAACAAAAGAACGCAATTTTTTCCCATGCGAAGCAATAAATTAACACGAAACTCGTTTCCGCCATTGGCGAGCAACCGATCGCTTTAGGTATAGAGAAAAAAAAAAGCTTTTTCAGCCAAGTATAAAGTTGGAGCCTGCACTTATCGTTCGCTCCCTTTTCCTCCTCACTTATACACACAAACATATTACACACATACAAGTTGCAACCATATTCCGCATGTACGCGAGCTTCAAATCCTCCTTCCCCCCCGCGAGCGCGATAAAGTTCTAGCCGCGCGTAAATATTCGTAGCTTAATGAACGAGCAATTAAGCGCCAGCCTTCTTTCTTTCTCCTCTTTTCGATTAAGAGGCGCTTGCGCATGGATTTCTCTCTCGGCGCGACGGTAGCCAAGATATTACGGTCCTTATACCACTGCATCCCTTCTTATTTATCCCCCTCTTTCTCTCGATGTAAGTAGAGGCAAGCGTGATTTTATTGCTGCGCTAATCGACTTTAATTGGCAGGGCCGCGCGAATCATATTTTTGGACTCTCGCAAATATATATATATCGCGCGAGATCGGCCCTGATGCGTATGTATATACTCTTGGATAAGCTCTTTTTCTCGGGCAGCTTGATACTACCACTTTTCACAATTATTGATTTTTGTTGCCATGAAAATCTTCTCAGGAGAGAGAAAGAGAGAGACTTGATCAATTGCTGCGATATACGACTCGGAAGAAGAAAAAAATTCAGAGTGTATAGGGGTCTGTAACTCAGGTAGTGGTAATTATTCTTTGGTAGTAATTAAGCTCGCATAAATCTGATGCTGTGTTATTGTTGTTGTTGTTGTTTCTTGTTGATTTACAAATCTAAGGTATAATTATTTACACTGTGAAAGGTAAATATTAAAGGAAAGCGATGTTTTTGCTTGATGAACGACAATTGAGGAAAGTTTTTACGTGGATTTCCTGGTTTTGAATTTTTTTTTGTAAATAATATGCTTGTAGTTCTAATTTCTTTTTTATCAACAAACATAAGCGATTTTTGTTGAGATATTAATTATTTTTTTCAATACTAGTAATTAATTGACTGTTTTTATTTTTTTTTTTTTAAGAAAAATTTTTAAAATATAAATTGAAAGCTGCTGTTTTTATGTCTTCATTATCTTTAAAGTAAAAGCTTTGACCAACGTGATTTTCTTAATTGAAGGTAGTAAATTTTATTATTACTTAAAACCTACTTGGTAGGAATGAAAATAAATATAGCTGAAAAAAGGAAATAATTTATAGCTTTAAAAAAGAAAACTGCCTTTTATCAATATACAAAATGTTTTATTGAATAGAAAATTTTAAGGATGCCCTTATGCTTTTGCCATAAAGATTTCAATACTTATAAAATATATAAGTAAGTAAAACTATTAAATTTTTCAACACTATTAAAATCAATTTAATTATAAGTAATAATGACACTAGTTTATTATGTATAAGAAGAATAAATAATTAAACCAGTTTGTTGACTGTTAGATTATATTAAAAATGAAATATTAAAAACTAAATGATGAAAATTAGTTAGCTAAACTGAGTACTTAAAATAATCATAACTGATTAACTTCAACTATAAAGTCCAGTTCATTCCTTAGATCATTTTTGTACAATATTGTCGATACATTTCAACTTATATAAAACTTTTTTTTCTCCAAATCAAACACGGTATCTTCCTTTTACTTCAACACATTGAACTGTCAGTTTTGTGCTCTTTTCTAGCTTCTCTCAAATACTTGGCTATCTAAATTTCATTAATCAAGTCTAAGGCATTGCATATAAGCGTCATGAATTTTACGCAATGGCATATAAGCCCATGAGCATTAAATGCAAGTCTAAAAGCCCCTGGTCTGTGTGTCCGTAATGTGATGTATATCGTATGCAAAAGCCCACAGGATTTTCACAAGGGAAAGAGAGAGACACCCGTGAGTGAGAGAAAGACAGTAGGATAGTATATGTATACTTATACCTATACTTGACCACTTCTGATATTTATATTTATATATATTTACATTACTAGATCTGGCCAATTAAAGCGCACTTTAGATTGACTTTTCATGATGAATTTTTTTCCTTTCATTGTCATTGCACCGCTAAGATTTACGAGCTTAGATGGATTATTTGAATAATTGTTTGGTACGCCGTATATGGACGTGTGTTCATGAGCGGTATACTTTATGAGGTCGTGTAAGTTTTGAATTCCGAATTCTTACATATATTCCTCTTATGATTTTATTCATATTTTTAAAAACATTAGAAAGTACTAATTGAAAATCATAAAATATTTTATGCAATTGATAAAATATTAATAAAAACTCTGAAGTTCTTAATCGACATGGCTATGCTTCCAATATTATTTTTTTTTTTTATATTTGCAACTGTTTCCAAACAGAAAATACAAAATGATTTATTAAAATATGCATGTGTAAAGCATAAAAGATTTACAAATCAAGATCCACCAAGAAATCGACTATATAGAATCGCTTCTCTTTGTTGCTATATCAATTTTACATCGTTTCCATGTATATCTCTTTTTCTATATCTCCTTCTCATTCGAAATCTTTTTCTTTCTCGTCTCGGTTATCGTAAAGCGTTTTTTGCAGGTGACTCGTGTATCCGCGGGTATGACTATACTACGCTTATTCCATTAAGACTCCTCGGGGAGACCTCAGGAGAACATAGAAAACCATTAAAATCCGTCGACTGACCGACGATGCAGATGCGACGGAAGGGGGAAAAAATTTGGTGAATTATGGAGTCGGTCGTATACTTATAGCTAAGCGTCAACGATCCTTCCTCTCCCGTTTTTTTTTTAATTTTTTCTCTTTTTTTTTTCTTTTTCGTTTTTTTACTTTAAAAGTGTGCCCGTAGAAGAAAACAAACGAGAAGGAGCTGAGTCAGATTTACTAGCCATACGGAAATAAATTAAGTGCTGATTGTAATGAAGAAATATATTATTCTTTTTTAAGACTTTAGATTGTGTAATGACTGAGTAAATTTTTCGGAGTTGGACATTATATTGAGAAGATAAATAGTACAGCAAGTATTTCTCAAATATTAGATGAAACGCGAGGTATAATAATGATAATAAAAAAATAACGTTTACAAACTTGTTTATAAATAATAAAATTTTGATTAAATAAAAAAGTAAATACAAAAACAAAGTTTACTTCCGAAATGCATACATAATCGATAATTCTATATTTCTGAAAACGTTATCTTTCGGTAAAAGACAAATTCTTTTATCCCTTCTTTTTTCTTCTAGTTTAGGCAATTGATGTCCCTGTTTCAAAATTGCCTTGTATAGCATTGCTCACTCACATGAGACAAGAAAAAGCGCCGGTCGCCGCCACAAACGCCGTAAAATAGGCGCCGAAACGGTGAGTCTGGTCCGAGAAGGAATTCTTAGAATACCATCCGAATTTCTCAGTATTAAGTGCTTCTTTCCTAGAATCTTTTTTTACTCCTACTCACAACTTTTTTCTAGCGTGTTTTAAATGTTTTATATAAAAATTATTATTTTATTGTATTAGTATTTTTTTATTTGATAAATTATTATTTAAGTTTTGTGCATTGTTAATGCAAGTTTTCTTGCAATGTGTTTAATCGATTTCATTTCTTTTTATATATTTTAACTTTAACACTTTTTGAAAGCTTACAAATAAATATTTATCTGCGTGCATTGAACTCTGATCGATGTTTTGAAAATCTTAATTTTTTCAAAACAGCTATTGCTTTTTGTTTAGTTTTATAGCCGATGGCCTTGACTTCGATTTTTTAAATGAAACTTTCATTATAATTTTCTTTATTTTTTATAAAAAAAGAAAAAAAATTGTGGCATTTACAAAACACTATAAAATCCAATTTTTAAAAATAATCTAATTATTATTTATATTGCAATAAAATTTTTTTAAACATTTATTATACGATTTTATTTTACAAATTTATTGATTCTATTAACTAAGCAAAAAAATAATGCCTCGCAAGCATATAAATTTCTACGAGTAAATTCAAAATTTAGATTTTAAAGTAATATTCACATTAAAAAAAAAATATTTTTCATTTCTATTAAGCTATACTGTTTTTACATCATTCATTTTACTATCGATTAAATACTTAAAATGTATAATAAGTGTTTTGTATAAATTAAAAAATTGAAGATTACAAATTTTTAAATTAAGATGGATAATATTGTCATCATTTAACTTCAATAAGGAAATCTTAAATTATCTGTTGTCATAAGCGTGACGTGTCCAGTAAAGAAAAATTATCAAACAGGAAAGAAAAAAGCAACCTAAAGATGTTGGCGTACGTTGATATCTGAGCATCAACACAACATAGTGACTAAAGCAAAAATTATCTGTGCAGTTTTGTTTGAATATAAACATTTGAAAAGGATGATGGGAGGCAAAAAGTATAAAAAGAGGTGATACTTACTGAAAATTCATAAGTTGTCCAGCAACATCAATTTAAAGATGTTTCAAGCTTTTCGCGCAGTTTTTTTTGCTTTAGTATTGGCTGTGACTATTTCTTGCAAAGAATGTGTCGGTCAACCGCTCTCTTCGTGCCAAGAGGAAGTAATTCCTTTAAAAATAGAGGTAAGCAAAAGAAAAATTTTTATTATACAATTTTTTGAGTTACTATTTTAAAAAATACAAAGTTATTGTGCAAAGAATAAATTTGTTAAAATAAATTAATATTAATTTTACTCTACACTAATTGTCATACCATTTATTTATTTATTTAGACGTATACATCAAAGGCAAAATATTCACCGCTTAAAGATAAGTACAACGATCCGTATGGTTCGTCATATGGCTCATCTTTGGGTTCACCATGCGATGGTATACAAAACGAAGAACCTGTTCCATGTTCACCAACAGTAGAATTGTATCCGCATTCAATCTCTTCTGAATTGCAATCGTATCAATCGTCTACGTTAGATATAAAAACACCGCTTGAGCCCTGCTCAAATTTATCGCCCGCACCAAATTCACACTCGATTTTGCCTGAATCCCATTCATATCAATCACAAATCTCGTCATATCCTTTAGAAGAAATACACTCAATATCTCAAAATTCTAATTCTCATTTCCATCAAGAGCCTTTGCAGCAACATCTGCCAGAATCACATTCATATTCGCAAGGCTTTGAATCTCATTTAAATCAGCAATATTCGCAGGATTTCTTACCAGAAGAACAATCACATTTCCAACACCACGAGCAAAATTCTTGCCAACAGTCTGTACAACATCCCTTGCCTGAACAACATTCATATTTACAACAACCTGAATCGCATTCATATCCTTTACCTATACAGCATCATTTACCTGAAAAACATCAATATTTACAAAAATCTGAATCTCATTTGTATCAGCAACCTTTGCAGCAGCATTTGCCAGAATCACATTTACATTTAGAAAAACCAGAGGCTCATTCTTGTCAACAGTCTTTTCATCATTCTTCACCAGAATCACATCTATACTCACTAAAATCTGAGTCCCATTTGCATCAACCAGTACCTCAATCGCATCCTCGACCTGAATCGCATATATTTTCCAAACAATCCGAGCTTCGATCGTACGGTCCGCTGCGTCCTACATCACATCCCGTACCAGCACCTCAAAAATTTTTAAAAGTACCTGAACATCACTCATATCAATCGAGTCCACAATCACCGGTACACTTTAATTCCTTATTCAAATCGCACATTCCATCAAAACTCTATCTTTTGGAGCAACGTCAATCTCATGTACCTTCCCCTCCAGTACCGTCATCGCCATTACCATGTTTACGAGCTAAATTGCGTAATTTACTTTCTCATTCTCCCTTGCAATATTTAACTCAAACTGCACAATCACACAGATCAAGTTTACAACCTCCTCCTTTATTACCACACTCTTCTCCAGAATCTCAATCACATTCAGTATCAGTACCTCATTCGTACGTTGCGCCTGAAATTCATTTAAATCAAGTACAACATACATCTTCGTATCCAACTATATGTATTTTACCGATTTAACACCTGCCCATTATAAAGTACAAACGAAAGGAATATATTAAAAGTCTTTGCTACTCGATCAAAAATGAATTATTGTATTTATACACAAATGAATGTGAGTAAAAATAAAATTTTAAGAAAGAAACAAAACTATGTTATTTAATTTTATTTATATACCTACATTAATATTTATTCTTAAATAAATTAATTATTTATCTTGATTACATTAATTTATTGTTTTAATTTAAAAATTTACATTATTTTTTTATTTTAATAGTATTTGTCTATTAGATGATACAAATTTTAACAATAATTAAAATATTAAGCGATCTTATAATTGGAGTTGAGCGATCTTCTTGGAAAAAGTCGATGCGTATAGGATAGCAAGAAATTGTTCATGATCTTTATTATTTATGTCAGATAAATTTTCCTCTCTGTCATCATCATCAGTCTGCCACTAATAAAAAAAATCGAAGTAGTTAATAATTATTTTCTTGCTTACAATTATGATGAACTTATACATATTGCAAATATTATTTACCTTTTTAACGACCGAAATCGGACTGGAAACTTCAACGGTAATTTCTTCAGTTCCCAAAATTTCATCAAGTTTTTGTACATATTTTGCAATGGGAGGCAAAACTGTGCTTACATTAGTTTCATCAGCATATTGCTTCGAAGAGTCTACAATACCCAATTTAATTAATAATGCTGGTAGACCATCTTTTCGTCGTTGCTCCAGAATTTTTATCAATGTCTGCTGGCTTTGTGAATTATTTATCAGATTGACAAATGTACATTTTTTTATAAGCAACAAACTTCCAGTGTTTACTGCAGACGAACATACAACAAAGTAACGAAGCTCTGGACACACTGATCTGGATACTTCATCTAAACTTTTTATACAAGGTGAATCTATTGATGATGCAGAGTTTGATGAATTTTTTAATTGTCGTAAATCAAAAATAACGTCGATGGGACCAATAGAGGTAGCATCTTTTAACAAAGCTTTAATACTTTGTGAATTTGTCAGATCAATATCTCGATGTAAAACAATTTTAACTCCGTAATTTTTCCAAAGTTCCTGACGAAACTTTTGATATCCATTTTGATTTTTCTGAGTTGACGTTATAACGAAATTTTTCGCGCCTCGTGTGATCAGCCAATCTATTAATTCTAAGCCAAAAGTCGTTAATCCTTCAGTAATTACGTATGACTTATTTTTAGAACAGTAAAGTCGTGGTAAAACTTTAGCTTCATTTTTATTTGATCCATCTGGTTGAACTTTGACTAAAATCTAAAAAAGTAAAAAATTTTTATTTTTAGATCAATAAATTTCAAGCGAATATAAATTCATAGTTAAAATAAATTCAAAAATAAAATTAAAAATTTACCTTTCCCAATTGTTTGTTTGTAATACTAGTATTAAAAGCTTCGCTTATCGAGGCATGAGAGTAAACAGTTCTTGCTAGTGGTTTAACTTGACCATTTTTAATACCATCATCTAACATTTTAGCTAATTCTTTTTTCGTTTCTGTATTGGATAAAAGTACTTTCTTCGGAACAAGCGAGAAAAAGTTAATCTCTTTCAAGAAAATTTCCATTCCAATGTGTCCATGTATTTGGTTATCGTTTAAATCATTAATCGATACAACACGAGCATGACGTCTAGCGGTAGTGAAAAATGCGTCAAGTTTTTTAATTTCATTATAATTACTTATAATAACATCAGCACCTACACCATCAGTTTCCAGAATTATATCGTCTTTGAATTTGTCACCATTTAATTTGAACAAGCGATTATTGGGTATATTCGGTACCACAGACTGTATAAGTTTTTTCTCAGCCTCCGTATTGTAGGTCACAAGAACGTCACATTTTTTTTGTACAGCTAAAGTAAGAATTGCCAATCCCAAGCTATCACAAGCATTAACCAGCACAACTTTTTCTCCAGCTTGTACTTCTGCTTTGACAATTAGTGCAACGTAAGCAATAATGTATGAAAATGGTATTGTTGCTGCATCTTCAAAACTCCAAGATTTTGGTATCGGCCATGTCCATACAGCATCCGCATTTACATGGCTTGACATTGCATTTCCATCTGTTATTCCCATTACTCTATTACCCTTCGAATCAGTTCCAGCAAATTCAAGTCCTACAGTTTTTTGTTCTAATCTATTCTTACCGGTTACTTCTGATAAATCGGAGAAAAATTTCTTGTCGCATATTAATTTATCTTGACGATTTAACGCTGCATATTCAACTTTAACTAGGTTTCCTGAACTTTCAATTACTGGACCTTCCGTCCATGTAATATTGTACGGATTATTCGAGTACTTTTGATTAGCAACCCAATTTTTACTTAACTTAGGCTTTAGAGAAACACTTTCTTGTCGTAGTGATGCCCAAACATTATTTTCTGTCAAGATGTTAATAATTAAATCTAATTCCAATTGTTTTCTACAGATATTTTCTAAATCAGTATTATCTGCTACTTTAGGATTTCGAACATAGAATATTCTAACTTTTCCCAAATTTGTCGCTTCTTCTAATTGATCGACATACGAAATGAAACTCTCCGTGCTATTTGACTTAATAATAACAGCTATTCGATCATTTTTAGATGTTAATTTGATACTTTTAATTTTATTAATTGTTTCTTTCACATTTTCCGATGCTTTTATAATGTTTACGTTGTTTATTGTTTGTTTCTTTCGGAATAAAAGTATGATTTTATTTTTATATTTTCTTATTAAGACTACCTTAAGACCGGTAGATTCGGCTTTATTAATGTACGATTCTTCTTGGTTGCTGCTAACAATAGTTAAAACAAATTTATTTTCCTTCAACACATCTGATAATTCATTTAAGTTGCAAGTATTGGGGTCGTCAATTATTACAGCAGCTGTATTTTTTAACTCGGCATTATTTAAGGTGGCAATATCAATTTTGAATACTGCCGTTTCAGGTACGTCAGATAACAAATTTTTCAATTCATCTGTATTTTTATCTCCAATAATTGTAAGATTTGGAACTTCCGAGGTAAAAGTATTTTCTAAAATCAATTGTAGAGCTGTACGCAAGCTCGCAGTGATGTATTGATCTGATTTTTCAATGTTAGGTACAACATTTATGATATCGCTGCTTAATTTATTTTGTTCAATATTTTTAGGCACTGTAGTAAATTTTAGCCCTTGTATTTCTAATCCGCCAGCAGATAAATAATTCAATTTTTTATCTAGTACAGCTATTATACCTAAAATTTGTTTCATAATGCAATTTTAATTTCTTGCAAATATTTGGACGGATTGTACTCTAACTATATTAATTAATTTTAAAGATCTTACCTTTCGCATTTTGACTCGCAGCTTCTTGTAGTTTGTGATCAATTATAATTTTCCTGATTATCAATGGTACTTCTACTGATCTGGAATCACTGCTGAAATTAAAAAGTTGTATGGCATTTTCAATAAATTTGGTCCAGTTACCATCCCATTTAATTAGAGATTTTGTTCCATCGATTGACGATTCGAGTATGCCTTTAAAGTCATTTGAATGTTGATATCCACGCATTTCCATTTCAGTGTAAAAGTCATCCTGACTCAATTCTAATTTCGTTTGCTCTACATTATTTTCAGATAATTTTAATCGATCTTCATTAGGTGCAGTTGTTACTTTTATTGTACCAGATACAACTAATATTCCGGAATTCAAAACTTCAAATTTTTTCGTTCCTAATTTAAAAAATAAAATAATATTTATAAGAAACTTTGTAAATTTATACCAGATACGTAAAATATTAAAAATAATAACCTCTAGGAACAATTACAGTTAACTTTATAATTTTGTCATCTGGAACTTCTAGAACTGGCTGATGAACTTTTATTTCTTCGAAAACAATGTCTTCTAAATTATCTGTGCTAATGTCTTTAAGTGTTTCCCAAGCATTAAACAAGCACAATGTAAAAGGAACTACTAATTTTCCATTGATAATATTGTTTTGAAGATATTCTGCTTCACTATTATTTAAATCTATTTCAAAAGATCTTTCGCCTTTTTTGACGTCTTTTGAAGGCGCATAGAAATTGGTGACCCTGATAATAATAATAATAATAATAAAAACAATAAAAATTCTTAATTTAATTATTTTTACAAATAATTTAAACGTAAAATTTTAGTTTTATCTAAACTCACCAATCACTAGTATGGTCCCATTTTATAAGAGAGGATATCGAAGGCGTTCCTCGGCTAACAGGATATTTAACTTTTGGATACAAATTTGCAATTTGCGGTTGTAATCCTGCATTATATAATTTACCCAATCCCGCTAATAATACTTCAAAATTGTCTGGATGTCCTCTTTTTGTAATCGCAACGTTTATACAAGTTTCGGGTAATGATTTTTTAAGAATTGCTTGTAATAAACCATGAGGTGCTATTTCCAAGGTAATAGCGTTTGCTGGTATCATTCGAGATGTTTCATCAAAAAGTACCGAGCTCAATAAATTGTTGGTATGATATTCGGCTGAACATAATCGAGCTTTAAGGGTATTCCACTCGGAACGAGGTACAGAAGTACTCACCCACTTGTGACTTCGGGGATTGGGATCGGGTATAACTTTTTGAAGTCTTTCTAAAAGCTTTGGACCGGCTTCGGCTATGTAACGGCTGTGGTAAGCAATGTTGCTGCATGGGACTTCTCTTGCGAAAATTCCTTTGGCCTTTACAAAAAAAAAAATTATGTTTATATTCAATAATTGAATTAACATCGCAGTAATCAATGGTAAAAATCAATTGTTTAAACATATTCAAATTATTATTACAGTTAAATCTGCAACAAATTTTTTCATGGACTCTGCAGGTCCACTAATTGTTGAGCTTTCGGGTCCGTTGTGACATGCAACATCGATATCTGGTGGGCATAGGGCCTTTATTTCTTGATACCCAAGTCCGACGGCAGCCATAGATCCTTTTATTAATTTTGACTCACTGGAAGCTAAGCCACGCGATAAAGCAGCCATAATCATTTGTTCCGCGGTAAAGCAGCCGTCGGCGTAAGCACATCCCAATTCACCGACGGAATGGCCGATTATGTAATCAGGTTGAAGACCAACTGACCTCAAAACATCTACTAAACCAATCTGAAATGGTAATTGTGTATGTAAGCGTTAAATTGCTTACTATTTTAATTCGAATAAATATTTCAACAGTTTAAAACAATCACCTGTATAGCTGCTATTCCTACAAATGAATTGATAATTTGATCAAACATTTTTGGATCTTTATCGGTTATGATTTTATATATATCGTATCCGTGTGGTTTTAATACGGCGTCACACTTTTTAATTGCAGCCTCAAATACTGGTATTTTCAGTAGGGCTTCACCTGTATAAAAAATTAAAATTCCAATCGTTCCAATATCTATATACGCACTTTTAAATATACATATATAGATATTACTCACCCATTCCAACCCATTGGGAGCCCATTCCGGAAAATACCCACCAAACTTCTTTTTTCTCACCAGAATTAAAAAGAATTTCCCTTTTCTTTGAATTTAGTGGTAATAAGCCTTTGGCTGGTACTATAGTATAACCGCGATGTAAATGCCCATCAACATCAGATTGGAAAATACCGTATAATAGTTGTAAAAATTCTGCATCAACGGGTCTCCTTTCAACCTGTCATAATATGAATTTTTTATTAAAATTCATTTAAAACCCGAAATTTTGGTAATTACAAAAAATATTGAAAATTACATAATTTAAAAGTGATTCAACTGCTTCTTCAGTTCGGCCAGAAACAATAACAAGACGCATTAAATCATCGTCAGGTATTCCGTCATTAATTTTATCAATATTAGGCGATTTTAAAATAGTATTCGAAACAGATGCATGTCTCGATGTCATGTGTACAACGGAATACGGTCCTTTCCAAGGCGTAAGATCTGTTGGAACCTTAAGTC
Source organism: Leptomastidea abnormis (assembly GCA_030522805.1). Taxonomy (NCBI): domain Eukaryota; kingdom Metazoa; phylum Arthropoda; class Insecta; order Hymenoptera; family Encyrtidae; genus Leptomastidea; species Leptomastidea abnormis. Next base: position 2,911 of record JAPYZE010001155.1, on the reverse strand, counting down.
TTCCTTCTTTCAAACCTATTGCCTTGCTGTTAGGCTTTCTATAATGTAAAGTTGGTGGAAGTTGTTTTGTTTCTCCTGCTACAATTATCTGGAAAATGTGCAAAATTTTTATTAAACAATGATAAAAGTGTCTAAGAGCTTAATTAAATTACTTTGAATAGATTTTTTAAAATTCTATATACCTTGACAATAGCAGCAGCGACATTAACTGTTAATAAATTACCGATATAAGATTTGACCGAACCAACTAAAAGAGGTTCTTTTCTTTTGCCGTACACGGTATCAATAGCATTTAGCTCTTCGGCGTCGAAATCTTTAATACCTAGACCAGTAGCTTCTACGTATGATATATCATCAGGTTTTAATTTGCTTTTTTCTAATATCTCTTTCATCAGTTTTATTTGAGGTTCTATTCGGGGAAAAAGTAGTGTATTATAATCGTGACTTTCCACGTGAAGTGTTTTCGTATTTATAACTTCCATGTAAATACGCTTGGCATCTTTTGCTTTTTGAATATAAAAAACTGTAAATCCTTCGGCTCGTGCATGACCTTCTCCGTTATCATCAAAGCATCTTGTACATCCATCAGGTGATAATAAACCTTCATTGTACATTAATTATTATTTTTTTTAATTAATACATCGTTATTTGGCTTTTATTATAATAATATCATTTCTTAGGGTATTTTCATAAGATAAAAAAAATATATAAAAATATTCACCTAATTTTTTTAACTGATAAGAAACATGAGGATGAAGGCATATAGAACCAGTAGCGACTATTGCTGCGTCACTATAACCTTTTGTAATAAATTCGTAGGCTTGTTGCAGAGCTGTGCCAGAGCTAACGCAAGCATTGTCTATGTTGATACTCGAGCCACGTAAGCCCAAAAAAAATGATATACGATTCGGAATCATTGCTTTACTGCAACCCATGATACCAAATCCGTTTCCCTAAAATTAATAAAGATTTTCTATAAACAGATATTGACAAACTTTAAATTATATCTCGATTAAAAAAATAAAATATTAAATATACAATTAATATTATAATAAATATTAAATTTTTGATACTTTTCGTTTATTTGTCGCAAATATGCGATGATTGAAAAATGAATCTGCTAGTTAAGCATAGCAGATATTCTGACGTTAAGGAAACTCTTTGTGCATATTGAATATTTGAAAAAATTCAAATTTGCCTACATATCATCTTTTTTAAAAAGATAGCACTTGTGCTAAATGCATACAATTTGGATAATGCTTGTTTTACATTTTTCATGTAAAAGAAGCAATTTTATCATAATTTTTTTTTTCAAATTTATAGATTAATTTTTAAATTTTAATTATTATTATTATTATTATTATTATTACCTGTGAATCCGAACTAAATACAGCTTTTTCTGTTTCTGTTAAGCAGGTTGCTGCAAATACAGCAACGTTAGACCCCTTTAAGCTTCGTGGATTGATGCCTGCATCCATAATAGCCTCGAAGGCGACCTCTAACAGTATTCTTGATAGGGGATCCATTGCGTCGGTTAATTTTGCGTGGACGCCAAAAAAGACACGATCGAATTTTGTGAGGCCGTTGATGACACCAATGCGATGCGGCAAATCATCATTTTCTAAAATTAAATTTTACGAATAAATACAAAATAGATTATTCTCCTTTTTTTCAATTTTCAACACAATATAATGACGTTATGATCGTGTGAATTAATAGCAATTCATATAATTAGTATAATATGATGTTTACAAACGTCTTATACATATTTAAAAAGTTCCATTGAACTAGTTTTGTTCTTAATAATTTCAATGAAATTTTGAAAATCATGCAAATGTACGTCTTTCACTTCTCATTGCGTTTCTACATCTTTTTTCGCGCGCGCCTATATCTATGCAACCACATATGGTGCAAAGTCAGTGCCTAAGTGCTGAATTATAAAAATTTTAATTATTTGATAAGTAAAATTGATTTTTTTTTTCAAAAAATTTTGCAAATAATAAATTTGTCGATAGTATGAGAAAAATCATAATTTTACATTTTTATATTAACAAGAATAATTAATTTTTAAACACAACTACCTTATTTGTAATTTTTATTTTAATATATTCGATTTCAACATTTGACACTTATTATTAAAAGTTAATTAAAAAAAAAAATTTTGTATCACCAAAAATATCACGTGAAAACATTACCGAAATCTTCCCATCTCTCATGATCAGTAGTTGTGCAATCGACTTTATTTAGTAAATTGCGTTGAAAATCGGTCACAGTTTCTGAGTTTGGAAGCCGTACAGACATTCCCGATATAACAATTCTGTTGTCATCTTTTTCACCGTCGCGACTAACCATTTTGCTGAAAATTGTCAAAAAAATTAAAAAAAAAAAAACAAAGATTTAATCGTCCCAGTCAAGTTTGATCTTAATCTTAAATAGAAGGCACTAGTTTTATCTAGGTCGAAGTTCTTCTTCGTCGCGAGGTAGAGGCTTGACTGTCGGAAAGCTGACAATGATATTCAACAAGTTTGACGATAAATTTTTCAGTTTACTAGGAGGGGGAAGTAAGTAAGTTCACGCGCATACATATTTTGATAGGCTACAGCATTGAATAATTAAAGATTATGTAAGCTAAGCCATTATTATTGACGGAAATTTTTTATTTCAATTTTTTTTTTTTCAAATTACAGATTTTTGAAAAATGCACTGTACTTAATGTATAAAAAATAGTACCTACATCTAAATTTTTTAATATTAATTTAATCAATTCCTTGGCTTTTAATTTTATCAAGTAATATATTTAAAACAAATAAATTAAAATACTTAAAAAGTTTTTTTTTAATACATAAATTGACATATGCAATTTTTTATTTACTTAAATAAAAGTACAAAATTTTAGCAAATTGTTAAATAA